>PVKA01009317.1:0-61740 GCA_004027165.1 Ctenomys sociabilis | reverse complement strand
TACATTGCCGTGTGCACTTAAATCTTATGTGCCCATATATGTTGGAATGTTTTTTTTTAATTAATTTTACTGAGAAAGAAATAGCAATGAAACAGTTTCAAAACAGGTTAGTAAGACAGTTACAATAATTAATACACTGCATACTGTTATCTTCATAGTATTTATTCATAGTATAAGATGCAGACATGATATCTTGTCTCAACACTACTAATACAAATCTTTTTTCTCATTTTTTTTTAAATTTACTTTTGTTTTATTGAAGTATAAATATTGATGAGACAGTTTTAAGAGACTTTGACAAGATGGATTTCATAAATTAATACATTCCAAACTGTTTTCATAATGTATTGGTATCATAAAAGGTGTAAACATGATATTATACTTACAGACATTATTATACCGTGTATCTCTTATCAGTAAATTAAGAGAGTGTAGTTGTTTGTGTATCTTATTTTTTATACCTGAATTCCATCAAAGATTCAATAATTAATACTTTCTACCTTGTTATTTTTCTAGCAGTTATTCATAGAACTAGAAGCCGACATAATATCCTGTCCAACCACCATTAGTGCAAATCTTGCCCCTCATAGAATTATGTAGAAGCACAGCGTTATCCATCCCAACTGTACTGTCCATACACACATATCATGATTCTTCCATTCTAAACCCCTTCCTTGCTCTACACCTGTCAGAGATGGGCACTCCATTATCATTCAACTAACTTAGGTGCTTGAACTCGACAACACAATCCAACACAGTCCAGCATTCCACAATAGTGAGTTATCCAAAGATGTTGTCGACCATAGCCATTTACAGCTCAATTTAATGTTATGGCCCCGCGATGTACACTTCATTTTTATACTTTTCTGCTGGATGGTTAAGACATAGATAGAGCAAGACCTATATACCAACACATGTACTTTATATTTCTTATGAGGTCAGTGAAGTCCCCTCAGGGTTGAAAAAATACTAACTAATAAGCAATCAGACAGATGTCTACTGTCTAGAATATATAAAGAACTAAGATATAACAGGGCCCTCACATTTAAAGAGCCAATTCGGAAATGGGCATCTGAGATGAATACATACTTCACAGAGGATGAAATTAAAGAAGCGAATAAATATATGAAAAAATCGCTAGTCATCTGTGAAATGCAAATAAAAACAACACTGATATACTATCTCACTCCAGAAAGAATGGCTATCATAAGGAAATCAACCAACAACACATGTTGGAGAGGTTGTGGGGAAAAGGGAACAATTCTCCACTGCTGGTGGGAATGTAGACTGGTACAACCATTGTGGAGGTCAGTATGGAGACTCCTCAAAACAGTAAGACTAGAAATTCCATTCAAGCCGGCTATGGCCCTACTGGGAATTTTCCCAAATGATCTGAAAACATTGTATCATAGTGATATATGTGTAGTTATGTTTATAGCAGCACAATATGTGATAGCAAAATCTTGGAAACATGAGGAATGGTTGAAAAAGATGTAGTATTTGTATATAATGGAGTATTACTCAGCTGTTAAGAATGATAAGTTTGAAACATTTATACTGAAGTGGATGTCACTTGAACATATACTCATAAGTGAAATAAACCAGACACACATGTGTAAATATCGGATAGTCTCCCTAGTATAACAAGCAAAAATCAGAAATACAAATTGAAACATACAACAACTAAAATCAATTGAGTCCAATAAGGCAAAGTGAATGGCATATGCTGCAGGATATTAATCAGCTTTTCTTCTGGATGGTTAACAACCTATGTTCACAGATCAAAGTTGGAGAAATAGAAGAGCCACAGGCCAGCCAACATTTTGGCTCTAGCCTTTCAAGGTTAGCGAAGACTCAGGACATAGGAGAACCTGTACTGCAACATCATGAAATTCAATTGAGCTCCAAATTTTCTGAACAAGGAGATTATGGAGCCACAGAGGAAAGAGATTGAAGTTCTATAGTGTGCCTGGGGAGAGTCACATGGAGAGAAAACTTTCTCTCAGGCTCTCACAGAGAGCAAACTGGTCAAGCATTGGCCGTGACTCATCCACATGGATGACACAGTCAAAGGATCTACAGAATAAGGTACAGGACTACAATTTCCATTTTCTTGCATGTATTTAAGCATGACCTATGGACCAGTATGTGATATATTTTGGAGAATGACCCAATTGTAGATAAAAAAAAAGTGTGTATTCAGCTGTGGTTGGGTAGAACACTCTGTATAGGGCTACCAAGTCCATTTGTTCCAGGCTCTGCTTGAGTTGTATAACTTCTTTGCTAATTTTTTGTCTAGTTGCCCTGTCTCTCTGGGATAAGGGGGTATTTAGGTCTCCTATTAAGTTTGTAGTATTGGATAGTAGCTTTTTCATGTCCACTGAGATTTGTTTTACAGAGTTTGGTGCTCCTGTGTTTGGTGCAAACATATTTATGAGGGTTACCTTTTCCCATTGAATTCTTCCCCTTACCAGGACATAGTGTCTTTCTTTATTTCGTTTGTTCATTCTTGGTTTGAAGTTGAAACTGAGAACAAGATTGCTACCTCTGCTTTTCTCTGTGGTTCTGGGGCATGCAGTATTGTTTTCCATACTTTGACTTTGAGCATATGAATGTCCTTTTGAGTGAACTGTGTTTCTTATATACAGCATATTGTTGGATTTTGTTTCCTAATCCACTGTGCCAATCTATTTTTTATTGGTGAATTGAGTTCATTTACATTGATGTTTATAATTGAAATGTGTTGACTTGTGATTGCCATGCTAGTTACCTGCTGTTGTTTACTCCTTTTTGTGCTGTGTTTAGTTATTTTCCCTATTTAGTGTGTTCCTTCTATTGTCATTAGTGGACTTTTGGCAATTGTGGTCTCTCTCTAGAAGGTCTTTCAGTAGCCCGTGTAGGGATGGCTTTGTTGTCATGAAATTCTTCAGTTGTTCTTTCTCATGGAAGTATTTCACTTCTCCATCAAATTTGAAGGGAGTTTTTCAGGGTATAGTAGTATGGGTTGGAATTTGTTTTCATAGAGGACTTGAAGTGCTCTACTCCATGCTCTCCTTGCCTTCATGGTTTGTGAAGAGAAGTCAGCCTTAATTTTGACGGGTTTTCCTTTGAATGTGATATGTTTCTTTTCTCTAGCAACTTTCATTGTAGTGTTCTTGTGTTGGATTTCTTGGATCTTGACTATTGTATGGATCTTAGTTGGGTTGAAGTTATTTGGCATTCTGTATACTTCAGTTACCTGAATGTTACATTGCTTCCTCATATTTGGGAAATTTTCTCCTATTACTTCTGCCCATATTCTCTTTATATCATTTGTGTTGGCTCCTTCTTTCTCTTTGATGCCTATTAATCTCACATTATTCATCCTTGCATCATCTTGAATGTTGTGGATTATTTTTTCCTGCATCCTAGTTGTTTTTAAGAGACTTTTTCTCACCTTTCCACTAGCTGCACCAGAGTATTCAAGATCTCAGTCTCTTTCTTCACTTTCACTCACTTTCACTCAAATGGTTTTATAAACTCATATTGAGATTTTAAATTCTTCTATATCTCTTTGACTCTGCTTCATTCAGTCTATTTCTTTCCTGTATTGCTCACACAAGGAATCCATCATATTTCTAATCTCTATTTTTTTTGTCAGTTTCTTCATTAAACGTAGCTATTAATTCTTTTACTGCAGAGTTTTTTCCAAATTGGGTTTCCTCCATATATTTCTGAAATCAATTCTCTACTTTAGATGTAATAATTTCAAAGATTTCGTTTTTTATTTCGGAAATTATTTCTGCTTTGAGTTCCTCTTTACTTTTTTGCTGTTTTTTCTTTGCCTGAGATGTTAATTCATGTTTCAGCTGGCATAGTGTTCTCTGCATTTGTTCTGTGTGGGCATTTGGTTTCCTCCATATGTTTCTGGATTTGATTCTTTACTTCTGATGCTATGTATTCAAAATTTTCTTTTTTACTTTTGGGCATTAATTATGGTCTGAATTCTTCTATACCTTTCTGTTGTTGTTTCTTTGCTTCTGACACTGTTAATTCTTTCATTTTAGCTACGTTAGTGTCCTCTGCACTAATCTCAGGCTCGAGGCCTGAGATTGCATTTGGCTCCATGTTTTTATCATGACTTATAGTTCTGTCCTCTGAGTCTTGGTGTAGAGTTTTGGTGCAGTTCTAACCTTAGCACCTTATAAAATTCACATATTATAACACCAAATTATAGTTCATGTAGCTTAGCCTGGCTTGGGCCTGGCTGCTCTGCTCACCTCTTTCCTGTTGCTGTACTTGGAGGTGAGCCTATTGTGCCCCTTTGATAAAATGTTCTGCTTTCAGATTAGCTGTGTGATTTTGACCCTAGTCTCAGTGCAAGGACTTCAGCCTCAGAGTTTCTGGATGTGGAGGAGCAGGGGGTGGGGGCAGGAGAGCACAGGAGCTCTCTCACACAGTCACTGGGCCTGGGCTTTGGTGGTTCTTCTGGGCTCCCAAAAGGGTGGTGGATGTTCTCATTCACCGGGCCGGCTTTGCTGGGTCTGGGACCGCGAGAAGGGGGTTGAGAACACTGGGAAAGGTCTCTCTAACTAGGTAGGCCTGCACTTCTCACTCACCGGCCAAGCTGTGCTGGGTCTGGGGCCACGGGGTAGAACCAGAGAACATTGGGAAAGGTCTCTCTAGCACGGCCGGCCTAAGATAACCAGATATAAAGATGACCTTCATTGGGCTGGGGAGATAGCTCAACAGTCTAAGCGTCTGCTGGGCAAGCACAAGGAAAAGAGTTTCATCCTGATGCATGCCATGCTGGCCCTCTGGAACCCCATGTATGCTCTGCCCACCAAGGGAACACCAGGCATGCTGTGCCAGCCACTAAAACCAGGTGTGGTGATGCACTCTTGTGATCTCTGGGCTGCTGAGGTTGAGACAGGTGAATCACTATGAGTCCAAATTGGGTAGCAAGTCTATATCAAAAAAGTAAGTAAAAATGAAATAAAAAGATGACTTTTGTTTTCATTTGAATTCTCTAATAAAACTGTCTTACAGACATTGAAATGCATAATAGTTATCACCCTCTGTCGATGATACAATTGTGCTATCGTTAGCCAGCATGGCCTCTTCAGTCTGCTGCATGCATCTTCCATTTTGTACCTGGCCATGTGAATCCCTGCCCACTTCCTTAGTATTTTCTAGAGGGATATTCAATTTATCCTTCTACGATTCCTGTCTAAGGCTATATTCAGATATTTACACAAGGAGATTTTTTTCTTTTATTAAAATGTATGTCTTAACTGGTATTGACTACATATTACTTACTTGAATTCTTTGAGAATAATCTTTACATGGCTTAGGTTGTATATAAAAAAGAAAAAAAATACTCTTTTTCCACAGGGCATATTTTAGTATGTTCTATAAATGGTAAGAATATTGAAGAAATGGTACATGTGAGTTCTACCACTTGGCTTCCTTACCCCAAGACACAAAACTCAGCAGCTACAACTTAAAGGCGAAATTTATTTGTGTTTCCCTTGGGTTCATTTGATGGTTGTCTGGCTCCGAGTTAGAAACAGCAAGATGGTTGGGCTCGGTTGTGTTACCTGTGATCCTGGAACTTGGGAGGCTGAGACAGGATTGGTTCCTTGAGTTGGCCCACAGCCTAGCCTACATAATGTGTGGAAGGTTAACTTGTAAAACAGTAAGATTTTGTCTCATACAACAAGAAAGACACATCATGGTTGAAGGGATAAGTTAAAGAAAATTGCTTAACCCATGGCATCCCATAAACAGAGAGATGAAAGGAGCTGGTAAACAGAATATACATTTCCAGGTCACACCAAATGGGAGCCACCTCCCACCTAACTTCACCTCCCAACACGTTAGTCTGCTACCAAATCATCAGTGGACTGGAGAGCTGATAAATGTTTCACTCCATGTTCTAACTATCTTCCACAATTCCCACCACTGAACATACAATGGGGACATTTAAAATCTAATCTACAATGTGATTCATGCAAACACACTCAGCAATTAGCACTGGCATCTGAATAATAGTTTCCATGCAAAGAAATAATTTCTACTTGAGCAGTATCAATACCATTAACATCTGTGGTATTTGATATATCAAGTGTACATATTTTCATGTACTTCCATTTTTCTTGCTTCACCCTTATTGCTGAAAGAAAGAAAAGCAACACTCTGAAGGGAAAATTGTACTTCTTTTTTAAAGTAACCAATGATATGGAAAACAGAATAGTTATGATTTTAAGTTAAAAATAAAGCTATCAGTCCACATTAAAAAGAATAAGATTTGAAGAAAATAACACTAATTTGCACTACCTGTAGAACAAATTAGCAAATGTTGTGACCATCTGTGAAAGACACCAGGGCCACATAAGACATGAAATTATTTAATGTGTTAAATCCATTTAAAATGTTTGTATCCTGTTAGTTCTAACATAATTACTATGTTAATTTCTGTGTGTTTTGCATATTAAACAGAGCACACTCTGGGAAGCTAATGGTGGCTATGTCAGCTTTTTATTAAATCACAAAATAAACATGCACAATCCTGTTTCCGAAGATAATTAGTTTAGTATGTCTGCCAGAGTTTAAATATTGGATATGTTTTGAATATCTGACTTCTTTTGCGGGTAGCAGTGGGCATGGAATCCTCCAGACTCTTCAGACCCTCCTCAAGGCAAGATCACTTGCAGTGGAAGATAATTCAAAAGTATGGTTTGTATTTTCAATCCTTAATTTTGAGGATTGCCATTATGAAAATAACTAGAAGACATTTACATTATCATTTTGCATTAAAGTACCTTCAATAAAGCAAAGGACAGAAAAATACAAAATTCACTTCTCTTGTGTAAAGCATTTCAACCAGAAGTTTGCAATCAGTGATAACAGAAAAATATACATTCTCTGCATTTAAGCATAAATCACAGAAAGGAGACAGAAAATTCTGTTTACTCTGGCTCGAGAAAAATATAAACATTTGTTAGATAAAGATGAAAATAATTTTTCAAACAAACATCAAACATAAAAGTGAAACCTAATAAGCCTGCGGACAGCAGTAAGTTCCCTGTGGTGAAATTCACATTCTAAATAAAATCAGGTAAGGTAATTTATGCAAAAAACAAAGCCTGGCTTTTGACATAATATCAAACTTTCGTATGGAAAAAAAAACCTGTGTATCATTCAGTTACTGTTCTTTTCCCTCCTTCTTTCTTCCCTTTTTTTTTTCCATTCTTATCATTTCAGGTCTTTTGGAGGTATCTAAGTGCTTAGGTTTGTTTTTATTTTTTAAATTTGCTGCAGGAAAAAGAATTTGATTACCATGGAAAATATATTTTTAAAATCCTTTTTTTCCCATAATTTTATTGAAGAACAAATAACAATGAGACAGTTTCAAATCAAATTGATAGGACAGATTCAAAAATTAAAACATTGCATATTGTTTTCTTAGTGGTTATTTGTTGTACAAGGTGCAGACATGATGTTCTATTTACATACACTATTAGAGCAGATCCCTCTATTCATTGGACTAAGAGAATGTAGTTGTATACCTGTTTTTTTCAAAGCTGATTTATAGGACAGTTTCAATAATTAATACTTTTTGTACTGCTATCTTCCTAGTGATTATCCATAGTACAAGAAGCACACAGAATATCCTGTCCAAACACTATTAGTGCAAATGTTTCTACACATACAATTATGTGAAAGTAGCTGCATATTTATCCTAACTGTTCTGTATATACAAATACAGAGTGGTCCTTTCTTTGTATCCCCTTTTTTGTTTAGTCCTGTCAGGGATGGGTATCCTATTGGCATTCAATTATTATAGGTGCTTAAATTCAGCAAAATACTCCAACACAGTCCAGCAGTCTACAATAGTAGGGGGTTACCCAAAAAGTTGTTGCCTTTTACAGCTCAGCATATTAGTATGGCTTTACTTTATACACCTCATTTTTATACTTTTCTGCTGGATGGTTAAGATCAAGATAAAGCAAGACCTATATAACAAGAAATGTAACTTTTGTATCTGATAGGGTCAGTCAAGTCCCCTCAGGGTTTATCCTGTAATCCTCTACTGAACCTTGTAGATCATTTGTCAGTGTTAGTCATGTGGATGAGTCACGGCCATTGCTTAACCAATTTGCTGTCTGTGAAAAGCTGTGAGAAAATTTTCTCTCCATGTGACTCTCCTTAGGCACACTATACATCGTCAGTTGCTTTCTGCTGTGGCTCCATAATCTCCTTGATCAGAAAATTTGGGGTACAATTGAGTTATATGATATTACAGTACAGGTTCTCCTATGTTCTGAGTCTTCACTGACCTAGAAAGGCTAGGGCCAGAGTGTTGGCTAACTTTGCAGCCCTTCCATTTTGCCACTTTTTGATCTTTAAACTTAACTTGTTAACCATTCAGAAGAGAAGCTGCAACATATGCAGTGTGGCTTACCCTAATTATCTCTCTAAATATCAAACATCTTAGGCATAACATGGAACATGTATTTTCCATCAAGTATTAATGTATTGAACTTTAAGTCCTTACAGAATATGAGGAAAAATTTAAAAAATAGTAGTATACCCATAATATTACACAGAAATTTAGAAATCCAACCGTATCAGCCTTGTAGCAGAATAGTCCTATAACATTTATTTCTTGTGTCTTTTTTTTTTTCATTTATTACCCATAAAAAAGAAACTACTTATGAGACAGTATGGTAAGAATTAGGTATATCATGACAGCAGGTATGTATTTGCCAGACCAGAATGACAGGCATTCCAAGAGTGACCCTTCTATTACACATTGCTATCTTCAGTGCAGTCGCTTGGTTCACAAGTATCAGCATATATATAGTCATGTTGTGAATCCTACCATTTAACTGATACTTTCAAAAACCTGCTGATGTTTCTCAGGATCACTGCCTTGCCCATCTTGTGTGTACGAAGGCATGGCTTTGTTCCTGTCCTGTTTCCTAGGTTTTTTCCATATCCTCTCCTCATTGTCCAATCCTCAAGTTTTTGCTTTCCTTTTAGTTGTGTTATACCTTTCTATTTGTATTGCTTCTTTTGATTTCCTTAAATGTTTTGATGGTATTGGGCTTTGAACACAAGGTTTATGCACTGATCTGAACCTAATGCTCTTTCTCTCCTTCCTTTTTTTTTTCTTTCTTCCTTCTTTTCTTTCCATTTATATTTTTAATATGTTTATTATAGTTTACAGGGTCTCACTAGCCACACTGGACTCATAGTGATTCTTCTGCTTTCAGCCTCTCAAGTGCTGGGGTTACAGGTACACAATATCACACCCAGTTTCAATTGCTATCTAAGCATGACCCATATGCTGTGGATCAAACCCTGGTCCCTGCTTCTGCCTAAACAAAGTTTAATCCACAGAGCTATATGGCCGGCTCTCTTTCTGTTTCTTTTTGAGACAGTATGTGTGGCGAGGTTACCTTGGCCAGGCTCAAATATGTAACCTTGTGTATCAGCCTCCAAGAGTATTTTCATGGTCAACATAATGTTTATTTTCCTTATTATCTGCTATAAATGTTTTACTTTCATATGTAGTTTGCATAGTTTCTTCTTTGCTTTTAAAGAAATGTTACATGATGAATTGACAAGTTAATAGATCTTGCTATCTTTATCCTGAAATTCTAAATGTTAAAGGCATTGACTAATGCCAGCCAGTGATTCAGTGAAGGCTAAATCCTAGGTCTCCTGCTAAGTACTTGTGTTTGATGGTGAATTTCTTTGGATAGTTGAACATTCTCCCAAATGCTGGGTGTTTTTTCCCATGTGATTTTCAATTTTTTTTGTCATTGTTGTTGGTATTTTTATGGCTGTTGTTTTCAGTCAAGAAAACTCTAAAAGTCAGCAGGTGAAGAAAGATATCAGAGGGATTTTCATCTCTAATCCCTGCCTGGAGCAAAGTTAAAAGTTTTAACGGTTTACATAAATTTCATACACAAAAGTATTCTAAATCCTTTGCATTCATAAAAACGATTATTAATTTTTGTTGACTCAGGATCATTATCGTTTTCATCAGTGATTACCCTCAGCTATAATAAAGCCATGCCCCCAGGCACCCTTCCCCAAAGTAGATTGGAAGATGCCAGAAGCAGCCTTCATGGAAGACAGCATGCAAAGTTAACCACCTCTTTCTTGTCTGATGTCTGCAAAGCCTTTTGTTATCCCTTCAGAGGTTTCAAAACACAATATTCATCTAAGGTTTTCTATTGAAATTCTTTGAGGTGTTACTCAGCTATGTGAGTTTCAACCAACTTAATCCTGGCTGTGAATGATCAAACTTTCAACCTGTGAAATGGAGGAGGCACTGTATCTGTTTCTTCCTATCTGCTGAGAGGATTTACAAGATAATTATGGAAAACGCTTAGCATGAGCCTTAACACTTCATACATAGTTAATGCAAATGGAATTTCTTCACCGGTGTATCCCAGATTCCTTTTAAAATTTTGTTAAAATGTTGAATAAATCAATTGGATTTTTTTCTTTGTATATGAAAGATGGCTGGGTAAGTAAATTTGGATGTGTAAGTAAATTTCTAAACAATTACTGATTACATTATTCAACTCAATGCTTCTGAATGCATCAGCATAATAGTAAATAACATTCCAGGATATATTATATTTTCTGTTTCTTCATCAAGATGCTTTAGAAAATGTAAGAATACCTTACCTTGTTCTTCTTCCCTTTTTTGCCAGCAGCATCTCAACTATACTTGCACAAAAAATCACAAGGCCATGTTTCTCATGAGTACAAAGTTAAAATTAAAGTGAGTTTTAGCAGGCACTACTTACTCTCAATATTTGTTCTTAACCCACTACATTTAAACCATATGTCTGCAATAAATTTATTGAAAAAGACTTTCCAACAGCCACATATAAAACTGTGGGAACTCCTTGATGCCTCGGTGTATGCTGGGACGAAGCAACTACAGAAATGAGGAAAAAAACAGACAAAAGACAAGAGCTGGGTTCAGAGGTCTGCTTTCCTGATTTGCAAAGACCCCAGAACAACAGTAAGGGGTTTTGTTTATACCTTTGCAAAGCCAGCATCCATTTGCACAAGGTGATCTAGTGGCGAATAGGCAAAATTGACCAGGCAGTTTTTTTTGTTTTTTTTTTCTTTTGAACACTATGGTAGCTTTATTGCTTTAGACACACTGGACTTGTACTGCTCTTCCAAATATGATCAATTTCCATCTTTGGTGACTCCCAACTTGTCTCTCTTTACTGTTTTGCTGTGGATATGATGGGTGCTTCCTTGCAGTTGGAGAAGCTGTGTTTGGAGAAATTTGTAGAAGACTTTTTCATTTCTGATGTCAATACAAGGTTTTTGGTACCTGTATACAGCAATTTATCCCTATAAAGTCCAATAAAAGTAGTGAGTTTCCTTTACACCTGGCAATTGCCAGAAGTTGTTAGTGACTTGAACCTTTTGCAGGTAGCATATTATTATGCCATTGCTTTTTTCATATCTCATGATTGCAGCTTTCTACTGGATGGTTAAAGCACCACCTATTTACATGAAAAATGAACCCATTTAGTTAAATCTCCTCAGCATTTGCCCTAGAGCCATGTATAATACTTCTTAGGTATTCTGTGTCAGCCATATGGAGAAGTCATGACCACTGTTTGACCAAGCTGTTTTTCGTGAAAGTTTGGAAAGGTTTTTCTTTTCTACTCTCCCTGCAGGTGACTCTCCTTAGGTACATTATACAACACTGAATCACTTTCCCCTGTGATTGTATAATTTCCTTCATCAGAAAATCAGGAATGTAACTGAATTAAAGGATGTCAAAGTATAGATTAATTTATGTCCTTAGTTCTCACTGACCTTGGAGAACAAGGGGCAAAATATTGGCTATTCACTTAGTTCATCTAATTGTCTAACTTTTGGTTTCCAGGCTTCAGTTGTTAAATATTCAAAAGAGAAGCTTGGGGCTAGGGAGATAGCTCAGTGGGATAAGTCCTTACCTGGCAAGCACAAAGTCCTCAACTCAATTCCTGGTACTACCTACAAACAAACAAAAATAGCTTAACGGCATTAACCTGTAATGGAGGTAGTAAGTTTAACAGTACTATCTGAATGTCAAACACCTTAGGCATAAAATGGAACTTTTATTTTCTAAAAACCATGGATGTTTTAATATTTAAATTCCTATAGAATATTAACAGATAACAGTTACATTTTTTACATAGAAATTTAGAAAGCAAAAGCATACATGATAATGTAGATGAAAATCCTTATGACATTTTACAACATATTAAATTTTCAGAAATACATACATAACCCTTTTAACCAATCATCTCTACTTAATATCTAAAAAGCTTTCAGCTAATTTGTCAGCTTTTAATGGAATATGCAAGAAAAGTCTTATCAAAATAAGCAATGTTTATTTTAAACTTTGGAAGACCTATATATCTAGAATCATGAATACACTTAATACACTGTGAAATTAAAAACAATGAATTATGATGTACATATGAAAACCTTACTGTAATTTTTTTTTAAAAAACTTTATCTTTTGCAATGACAAAAATCATTGAAGGTATCTCCCATGTGACTATGGAGATTACTGGGGGCTCCTTATTCATGAACAAAAGCTAACTACCTCTCCTTCCACCAACTGAAGTTCCGACCAGTAATCTCTCCACACTCTAAGGAAGTTTTGTTTAATAAGCTTAATTTTTTTTCACCTGTGAGTAAACTAATTTTGATGTCACTTGGACAAGGGGGTAGCTCAGGAGAAAGTATACTTTTAAGTCTATATGTCAAATTGTATTATGAACAAATGATAAAAAAATAGAAAATTTTTGAGCTCAATTAAAAGAGGATCAGTTGTTCACAGAATGACACACAAACAAGTAAAAAGGTGCACAGACACACAAACAATCATCCTTGAAAAATTACAGTAAACTCAAATATATTCTTGACCAAAATGGTTTACAGTGACTTTGTTACAACTTTTGATTTTTTTTTTGTCAGTACCAGAGAATGAACTCATGATGTACCTCCCTGCCAGGTACTTATGTCACTAAGCTTTAGCTCTAGCCTTTGGTATTTATAATTATAAATAGAGTAGCCAGATAATTATTCATCAATTAGCAGAGATCTCTCATCAGAAAAATGTATAAGGAGTAGAATATATATATTAGATATATACATATATATGGATATATAGGATATATATTATAGATATATAGGATAGATAGATAGATTAAAGATTACATGTATAATCTTTAATTTTTTTTTTTTTTTTTGGTTTTTTTGAGACAGGGTCTTAATGCAGTTCAGGCTGGCCTTAAACTCACTTTCTAGCTCAGGCTGGTCTCGAACTCACAACAATCCTCCTGTCTCAGCCTCCCAAATGCTGGGATTACAGGCCTGCGCCACCATGCCCGGCTATCTTTAATTTTGTCTAAAGAAATACTGGTAACTTTCAGATCAGTTATATCTATATACTCTATCACCTACTTAGGCCTCATATTTCCATTTTGTCAGTTTCTTCAATAGATCCTATGTCAAATCTAGCCTCATTGTTGTTAACTTCTCAAGATCTTGTTTCTGATATAGACAGCGCATTGTGGTATCAATAGGTCTCTGGGTGTTCTCTGGAAAACATAAGCATATCCTCTACCCCAGCTTAGGTTATTTTGGCTTCACCTGTTTGAATTCTCTCTCTGCTGCTAAATTTGTGTCTTTTGTAGAATTTTACTATTTTAATAGTATATATTGACAAGTTATATAGGAACGATTGATTCCCATTTTTGCTGCTGAACACTCTTTTCTTAGGGCGTGTCCCTGTGGCAGGTGCCAAATTTGGGGACTCATTGGTGTCTTGATGTACTGGGAGAAACAGCCAAAGAAATGAGGAAAAGATAGATAAAAGACAAGAGATGGGCTCAGGTGGTCTGTTTGCCTGATTGACAGAAGACTCCAGAATAATAGGTGCATTTATTTATAACTTTTCAAAGTTAGTTTCAGTTGAAACAAGGTTGCTTAGTGACTAATACCCAAAACTGACCAGGCAAAATGCTCTTTTCAAGGCTGAGGTAGCTTGACTGCTTTCGGCAGACTGGTCTTGTCCTGTCTTCCCACATATGATCAATTTCCAGTTTTTCATGCTGGCAATTTAGACAAAACAGTATTCTTAGTAGCTTAGACTTAACTAGGGAATGTTCACTTAAATGCAATACCTCATCTATACAGGAAATTCTGTACTGATGAGCTTTCATCCTCAAAAATATTTTATTTATCATGTTCAAAAGCTTATAGGGTAGCAAGTTCAAAATTGTTTCCGGCACATTGCATTTCCTGGGACATGGAACTTTTAGTGCTAAAACTAGGAAAGTCTAGGGCAAACCAAAGCAACTCAGTCACTTTCTATTTGAAATGGTATTAAAATATCTAAAGTACCTTCTTTGCATGACCCAACCAGAATTTGATGAATTATCTTTCAGTTATCCAGCTCTTGAGCCCTTCCCCATATCCTTCAGAACTTAAAGCACTGAGGACAAAGAGTTTGTCTTAGCAAGCTATCTTCATCATGAGGCAGGTTTTCCTGAAAAAAGTTACTAAAGAGTGACAAATTGGATGAAGCAGAATATAGAAGAAAAGGAGATGGAAGGAACAAAAGAGGACTCTGAAGAAAAATGTATGCTGAGTAGATATTTATTTATATCTCTTATCCTACATAATAGAAACTGATAAAAAGGTAATATTAAAAAAGTATTTTGATCAGCAAAATAATTCACAAAATAGGTCACAGTGAAGTGACTATATGAGATCTAAAGACCTGTAGCCAAGAGTTGCCTGTAAGCCACAAGCACTGTTAAGATCAATGAGGACTCAGGACATAACAATACCTGTACTATAACATCCTGCAACTCAGTGGTGTACCCAGTTTTTCTGATCAAAGAGATTATGAGGCCACAGAGGAGTGTGATCAATGTTGTAGTGTGTGCCTAAAGAGAGTCACATGGAGAGAAAACATTCTCCCAGGCTTTCACAAAGGCTAAAGTCAACAACTTCTGACATTGTCAGTACTAGGTATAAACCACTCCTATTATGGATTACTGGACTATATTGGATTATTTTGCTGAATTCAAGCACCTGTAATATTTAAATAATAATGGAATACCCATCTCTGACAAAACTAAGTAAAAAAGGGGGATATAAATGAAGGACCATTTTGAATCTGTATATACAGAATAGTTAGGATACATATATAAATACTTTTTCATAATTCAAGGAGAAGAAAGTTTGTACTAATCATGTTTGGACAGAATATCATGTCTGCATCTTGCACTATGAATAACTACTATGAAGACAACAACTTGCCATGTTTAATTATTGTAACTGTGCTACTCACCTTTTATTATTGTTTCTCAATAAAATTAATACAAAGTAAGTCCTTAGCAATGTTAAAATAATCCAAGAAGGTATACTCTATCATTTATTATGTTCTCTTTTATTTTTTTTGCCTTTTGTCAAATATTCTTGTTACATTTATTCAAATGATTCTGTGGTGTGCATTTCCCCAAATTTGTTATTTGCCACTTTGATCTTTACATTTTCCTTTCACTAGCTTTGTTTTCAGGGTGCCCTTGATTTTTCAAGAGCTTTTCTTTCTCATTATCTTTATTGAATATCAATAATAATATAGCATATTAAGAATTGTAGACCAATATTGAAATGTTAAATATATAAGATGTAGACAGAGTGAATTTTAGAGAAATAGTTCTGAAATGAATACATAGCATGAGATTAATAAAAGAGCACATTGTAAACAAGTTATTTACGAACTTAAATGAATATAACAACCAAAAGTGTCTAAAATAACAAAAGAAGTAATTGAAGCATATAGAACTCCAAATAACATAAACCCAATTAAAACCATACCCAGACACATAATAATCACTATCCCAGAAATTCAGCACAGAAACAGTATACTTAAAGCTGCTAGAGAAAAGAAATAGGTCACATTTAAAGGAAAATCCATCAGAATAATGCCAGATTTCTCAAACCATCAATTCAAGAATATCATTTGAAAATATTATAAATGATAAAAATTAGATTCATCTATATCTACTATAAGCCTGAAAATTCTGACTGCTATATAGTCACTGCTAATGTTTTCTACTCAAGCACATGCTGCATAAGAGCATTATAGTATTCTCTGTTTCCTGAAATACTCTTCCTATATTGTATTTGCTTCATCCTTTTAATATTACCTTTGTATCAGTTTTCTCTGGATTGGTCACAGCACTTTGTATAATGAAGCCTTATTCTAAAATAAAGTAATAGGTGGGCCACGTGGAGTTGACATGATGGCTCAACATCTGAGACATGCAGAGCATTTCAGGATGGAAACTGAATGACTTTGCAGTCCCATCTCATGTCACTCTGCTTGGCAGATGAACCAAGTTTTAACCACACAGAATTATTTATAGATTTATGCCCTTTCTTGACTTTGTTTGGTAAGAGCAGTGCCTTTACCAAAGGAGCACAGCTTTACTCACACCAGTGGGCTTGGATGGGATCCTTCACCAAAGAGCCAAGGCTCTAGCTGTCAGTGAGGATTCTTATAAGACTTCCTACCAAATAGAAAGTGTAAGAATGTTTGCTATTCTTGACTAGCAAACATTGCACTAAATTTCACCTCCTTTGTGTGTAATGAAGATAAGTTGGAAGCTAAATCACTTACCAAGGAAGTTCATTGAATTCCACTTTCTTAGCATACAGTAGAGATACGAAGAGGTTCCATCACTCCAGGAAAAAGGAAAGTTAGCAAAGACCTAAAGGCACATTGATGGCTGGGAAGAGAGAGGCTAAATGCAGGAGCTCTGCTCTGGGAGCTAGTTTTTTTCTGCTTTATTTGTACCTGGATAATATAGAGTAGAATGAAATCAACCATACATACAAGCTTGAACAGCTATGATTTCTGTCCTCTGAATAAGGTAAAGTACAAAGAGATCAGTTGAGGATGGCTAAGAGTTAACATGATGATCTCTTACCAAAAAAAAGGAAAGAGTATAAGAGACCAGTATTGAAGGGAAAATGGAAGGATATATGTATGTAGAATGAAGGTATGCCATATACAAGAATATAATAATCTCAATGAATACAAACACTATATTCTATAAATATGAGGTAAGGTTATAATATCTACAACATCAAACGTAAGGAAAAGGGAATTCTAGCGAGTGAGAGGGATGAAGGGAGATTGAAAAAAAGGATTAGAACAAGGAATAAAGTTATATTATTTTCTCATATGCATTTCCCAAGATAACTATATGGTCCATATATTGCAAATATGTACTGCTAAAAAGAAGAGTTAAGCTTGGCAAAATGCAATGAACTTTTTAGCATAATTTTAATAAATTTATTTCTAGAAAATTCACTGCCTGTGTCATTCATCATTTATTCATCACTGGGACAAAATACTTGACACTTATAACCTAAAGTGAAATGTGATTATTTTTGGCTCACAGTTTGAGTGATTGCAGCCTGTGCTTGCCTGGCTTTTAGGGAGAAATCCCTTGAGACAATGGCATGGTGGCAGACAGCATTTCACTACACTGCCCCCCAGAAAAGAGATAGATAAAGGAGAATCCAGGAATGATAGCTCTCTCTTCCAAGTCATGCCCCAGGCATGCTTCCAATTTTAGTATTAGTTCTGCTGAGCCAAGCATGCAGCCATACTTTCAAAAGTGAGAACTTTGTGAGACATTTTAGGTTTAGACCATAATAACATGGTAAGGTTTCCAAGGTGTATCTCCCCCATAGGCATCTCTTGTTTACAGGCCAGCACATGGGCTAGCCCTAGAAAGTGCTTCTGATCTTCCAGTGCTGACTTTTGAAATTTGTTTCAGTATAGTAGCAACTTGGGGCATCTATCTCACTGTGCTGGTCCACTGAGATAGTTAGGTTTTACATGGAGGCGAAACACTGAAGTCTATGAAGAGGTATTAGTGTTTCACCTTTTTTTATACAAGGATTCTAAACTGCTTTGGTTTCCATAAAATTCAAATATGGCTTGCTGGTATATCAACAGGAATTTTGGACAATTTGCTTAACCCTGTACCCTTACCTAACCGGTGTGATCATGAAACGGCAAAAGTTCTTTTACAGTGTACCTGGATTTCATCATGTTGGTCCTATAATAAGTTTGTAATATTTTGTTTTTAAGGATTAACTTGAGAATGGTGGCAGATATGAAAAAGCAAATAAACACAACTCCCCATACCTCTGTATTGACATTTTAATACAGCTTGAAGAATGTGAAGAAATGATACAATCCATCAAGAGGAATGCTCCCCCACTTAGCTATTCATCTAGCCATAGAACTTTCAAAAAAGTGAGTATCTTAGTATAGAAGCTGAAGTCTTGACCTAGGAACAGTGTCGACCAAGGACACAAATTTTCTTTGTAACTACTAAAGTGAAAATGTCCCATATTCTGTGCATTTTCTTCATAGTTTTCTTTCTTGCAAATGGCAATTTGATGAACTAATGTTCCATAAAGTTTCTGAAGTGACATCAGAAGATTTGATACTTGGAACTGCTATAATAACCCATAATGATTAGACCAACTGATTTTCCAGTCAGTCAAGTAATAAGAGTTAAAGCGACTTTCACTATCTAAAAAATTTCATTAAAATCTACAATGTGCTGGCTATTATTTAAGACTCTAATGCTTCCCACATAAATAAAGTACAAAAAAAATCCCTATTTCTATCCAACTGCTCTAATGAATTAAAAAAAAATGAACATATGAACAAGTAGATCATTCAAATGTTCACAGATTAGGAGAAAAACAAAATTGTGGTGATATTCAGACTATGAAAGGAGATTATCTTAAATCTGTTAATTAGGGAAAGCTCCTTGGAAAAAACACTGAGACCATAAATACAACCAAGAATCAGGATTGCAAGCTTCTGGAGACCTGGTACAGGGGTCAAATATATTCAGGAAATGAAAATATATTTTTCTATATGAAAAATTCAGTCTCTTATTTCTCAAATCAGATCATTTGCTCAAATCATTGCTAACTTCTCTCTGACCTCTGTTTAGAGAAGGCACTTGTCAATAACCTCCAATTTAAGTAAGTCCAATATTTATTGATGTTTCAAATGTCACAACACAAAAACTCATTGTATTTATATTATTTCACTATCTGCTTCTATTTTATGTGATATAGTTCTGAAATCAGGAAGTGTTTCTGACACTTATTTGCCCAGTACATAAATGTACTGTTCAATTAACTAGAACCTGTCTCTAATGAGGCTAGTTGAAAATGGGATTTTTTTATGAGCCACTTGGATTTTTATTTTCTTCAGGCTAAAGGTTTCTCTCCAAATTATCACACTCTAGATGGTTCCTTCTGTGACAGCAACTCCACTAGTAGTACTCCCTCTTTTCTCTCACAACTATGCCACTTCAATTACCAAGTTCCTAATATCCAGCCTTCTTCCGAGTACATAATGAGGTACTAGATTGTTCCTGAGTTTATTTCACCTTTCCATTACTAACAAAGATGAACTTGAGAAATATTTATCTTCTGTTCATCAGGTCGTAGACTTTTTATGAAATATTTCACTGAGAAAACTTATCCTTTCTCAAGGATTATACATCAGAAGATTATAGTTCCATATAATGCTATCTCCATTCTTTTCACAATGCATTTTCTTGGATCAAACATTTTGGGTCACAGGGTTACATCTCCATTGTTGAATTCCTTGGATGTTGAAACCTATACTTTCTGCAATGAAAACTGAACACCAGCTCTTCATGGTCTCTTCATGGTTATATCTCTTTCCTGGAAAGCTCTGTAGCAGGTTGCATCTAACCAATGACATGCAGAGGACATCTCTACCTGCTTCATGTTGGTTGTTTGTGTCTTACTTTATCTGAAGTTTTAAGCTCCTAGACCTGAGAGTCTGTCTCTGAATTCTCTTTAAAAGTTGTATTTTGGACAGCTGAATTATGAGCCTTAACGTTAGCACTGTTCATCAATTTATCTTCTGCAACTGTACAGAATTTGACTAGAAGCCAGTCATAATTCAGTTGTTCTAAACACATAATATCAAGGGGGTAAAAGCATTCTACAAATGAAAACTGGAAAAGCACAATCTTATATAAGTAATTTCTTCCTCCTTTTCCTCCTCCTCCTCCTCCTCCTCCTTCTCCTTCTTCTCCTTCTCCTTCTCCTTCCTTATTCTTCCTCTTTCTTCTCTTTATAAAGATAATTTCAATATCTTCTCATTTTAGTGTTTTGCCACTGGACAGAGATGAATTTAAGAAAAAAAATTCTTATCTTCTGTTACTTAGGTCATATTTTATGTCACTACTAAAATAATTATTTTCAGGCTTGAGAGATAATTCAGTGGTCTAAGAAGTTGCCTGGCAAGTGCAAAGACTTGGATTCGATCCCCAGTACCACATGTCATGTCTACTTCACAGACCAGGCTACCAAAACCAGGTATGGTGGTACATGCATGTAATGCACTGGAAAGCTGTGACAGGAGGATCACTGTAAGTGTCAGCTGCATAGTGAGATCCTGACCAAATATGTTTTAAAAGCCTGAAAGGAATCATTATTTTTCTTTATCTTGTAGCTCATACAGTCACTTTACTCACAGTCCAAAAATAATTAATCATCACTGCATGAATAATACTTTTTTAATATATGTTGATCCTCTCAGAAATCTCTTGCTATACCACTTATCCAACTTAAATTTCTTTTGTAATTATCACTTAGAAAATGTTCCTTGTGTTTTCATGTATTTTGAGGACAAGGATATAAATAAGAAACATTTCAGCAATAGGCATTATCACCTGGAAACCTAGTGAAATTCTAAATTCAATGTTACTAAGGTACCATTAATTACTTTGGGCATTGGTCTATTAAAATTAAGAATATACAGGCTTGCCATGTCAGCCCCAACCACAGGGCACGCTATGATGGCAATTGAGAATGGGCATGATGGTGCATGCTGGTAATCCCAGATCTTGGGAGGCTGTAAAAAGGAGGATCACTACAAGTACAATCTAGTAGTGAGACCCTGCACACTCTGTAGGTCCCTCACTAAAATACAAACAAACAAATAAATAAATAAATAAAATTAAGAATATATTACGTATGTAATGAAATTATTACTTGTAAGGGTATTGTGAGCAGTGAGAACATAAAAAAGAGAGGTAACAATAAAAATAAGACCTCCATGAATTCAGCAGCAAACATCAACTTGTAATATATTACAGAATTTTACTCGTTTCTTTTTTCTTTTATTGTTCTTAGTGTGTCTTTGCCTATCATTTCTAGAATGTTTGTATCCTACTTGAGATACAATTTATGTATCTTGCGATTTAAATTCTAAATTATAATTTGAGCTTGTGTTCAGGGAATTCCTGAAAATACATTTTCCACAACTAAATAGAAATCTCATAGAATACATACAAATGTAATAAGACAGAAGCTCTCAGTTCCAGTGTTTGGAAGCTCTTTATTTCTAGTTGGAAAGATAACAACTAAACATACAGATTGATTGAATTCATGCCGTGTTTGACAATGAATGCTTACAGGACTGAAAAGAAGACTTAGGTGGTCGGTGATAAATTATTTCCACTACCATCACTAAAATGCAGTTTCAGTAGAATTCACTGGGACTTACCAGCTGATGGAAAAAGCAGGGTACAAAAGTTACATTTCTTGTTATATAGGTCTTGCTTTATCTTGGTCTTAACCATCCAGCAGAACAGTATAAAAACGAGGTATAAAATGCAAAGCCATATTAATATGCTGAGCTGTGAAAAGCTCATGTCAACAACTTCTGACATTGTCATTCCTATAGATAACCCACTACTATTATAGACTATTGGACTCCTTTGGATTATTTTGCTTAGTTCACACACCTATGATATTTACATGGCAATGGAATACCCATTTCCTTTGTTTTTTGTTTTTTGGCTTTTTTTGGCAGAACAGGGGATTGAACTCAGACCCTTGTGTTTCCCAGGGAAGACCTTATTCCACTGAGCCATCTCCCTGGCCCTTTGGAATACCCATTTGTAACAAAACAAAACAAAAAAAGGTGGTATAAATGGGACCATTTTGTATATGTATAAACAAAATAGTTAGGATAGATATGTAGCTACTTTCTCTTCATTAAAGAATAGAAAGAAGATTTGTGCTAATGTGTTCGTGGACAGGATATCTTGTCTGCATCTTATACTATGAATAACTACTAAGAAGACAACAAAGTGCAATGTATTAATTATTGTTAATGTCCTACTAACTGTTTTGAAACTGTCTCATAGCTATTTGTTTCTCAATAAAATTAATTAGAAAAAAAGCTAGACCCTACATAAAGTGGAGAAATTGGGAAGGGGAGGGAGAGTGGGCGGGAGGAAGTGAGGGACAGACTTAAAACTTCTCTATGTCTAAGGAAGATAGTGGAAGGGGAACAGTGAAAAGAAACCTATATGATTGAAGAGACACTCTTATATTTGCAGTCATGACCATGAAAGTTTAGGTTATTACTGAAGAATCACTGAGCTCAAGTGTCTTAGAAATGGCAGCATATGAGAACAGCACTATACTGTTTTTCTGGTTTTTTTTTTTTTTTTCATTTTATGTATTTTGCACAAGGTGTCACTACTCAGCTTGGACTCATAGTGATCCTCCTGTTTTCAGCCTCCCCAGAGCTGGGATTATAGGTGTGTGTCACGATAGCCAGACTCCTTTACCTTCTCAGCATGCCCCAGGTGGGGCCCTGCAAGACATGTGGGACCAGCAACTGAATCCTGGTCTCTGTGCTTGCCAAAGCACACAGTTAGTCCAATGAGATATATGGCCATCCTGATAACTTTTAATTTAATGGTTTCTGACTTGCATATATCTCATTTAGTTACTTATAAACTATAGTAGTCCTTAGTTCTTTAATTATTATTGATGTCTAGAGTAACATGAGTTGGAGAAGAAAATACAAAGTAAATAAATTATATAAATAAATAAATAAATAAAGCTGTGAGCTGTTACTTTTATATCTGATAGCAATTTGTATTTTGTTTGGGTGTACACCATATATCTAGATACTTATTTTACTTATTTTTATGTACATATCCCCTCTGAGTCTTATATCACCTACAGAAAGGAAATTATGTACATAGAGAGATAAATAGAAAACAGATATTTTTTGAATGATATGTTGATTTAGTAGTAAAATTAAAATTTGCTCTGTATATTCAAAGAATAAGCAAATAAAGATTTCCAGAAAAGTAGTATGAATTTTAAAAAATAAACCTAAGAACCCAGTCATTAAAAAAAAAGAGTACGGATTTAAAACTCTGATGAGTAAATGTTAAATGTGTCACCCAGGACCTTGAAAATTCAGAGAAACCATCAATTACTCATAAGCAATCTATGCATCAAAGAGATGCATGGAGAAGAGGCAAAGCTGTTCTTTGAAGACAAGAACTGAAACAAAGGGGAGGAGCCCTTGGAAATTAGGGTTCAGCCAGAAGCTGAAATCAAGAACAGAAATGGTCATCTGTGTCACTAGTCATACTACATAAATGAAGCTAAATATGCTTTCTGATTTTCCTGTGCTGAACGAATCAGTCTTACCCTGCACATGACTATTTGCTGCCACCACTGTTTGGAAGGCATGTTGCCCTGGATTCTTTTAAATTTAGTTGTGTGACTGTCTATCTTTCTAAACTTCCCTGTAATGTTTTTCCAGGCAGAATGATCATCTGTGAGGAAATCCCTTGTTTTGAGCATATCTGAACTGCTTTAGATGTAATTAATAGAAAACATTTAAAATTAATTTGCTAATTTTCTAAACCTATAATTCTACTCATATTTTAGAGAAATGTATAGGATGTGTTTCATATTATTATGAATATTATCAATGTTTAGGAAAAAGGAAGTCATATGTGTTTACATTTTCTGGGGCAGAAAGACAGGCAAAAAGGGATACTGGATTGACTCGTCTTTCCTGAATCATAACATATTTTAAAAATATTATGTTTTAATTCAGTAGAATAAGATCTACAAACTGCTGTATAGGGTTTCTGGGTAAATTCTGAGAGGATTTGACTGACCTTGTCAGATACAAAAGCTACATATTTTTGTAATATAAGTCTTCCTTTATCTTGGTTTTAACCATCCAGTACGAAAGTATAAAAATGAGGTATAAAAGGTAAAGCCATATTAATATGTTGAGTTGTAAAAGGCTTAAGTCAACAACTTCTGACATTGCCAGTCATGCAGATAACCCTCTGCTATTATAGACTACTGGACTATGTTGAATTACTTTGTGAAATTCATACACCTACAATATATGAATGGCAATTGAATACCTATCTCTGACAAAAATAAAAAAGTGGAGATATAAATGAAGGACTATTTTATATCTGTATATACAAAGGAGCATAGATATACAGCTACTTTCTCTTAGCTCAATAAGAAGAAAACTTTGAACTAATAGTGTTTAGACAAGATATAATATCTGAATCTTGTACCATGAATAACGTCTATAAAGACAACAAAGTACAGTGTATTAATTATTGTAACTGTCCTACTAACCTGTTTTGAAACTGTCTCATGGCTACTTCTTTCTCAATTATAATATAAAAAATTTCCAAATATATTAATTCACTTGACTCTGAATCAAGATGCTTTTACTGTTAAACATATGAATGGTTCAGGACAGTGCAGAAATATAAGAGTGAGAACTATGATTCAAAATATACGCAACTATGCACAGCAGAAGGCAGAGCAAGCAACCTACTACACATAACTCAGATGTTTTAAAAAATTCATTGTAGTTGAAACCTATTTGGTTTATTGTGGTAAGAACAAAATTATTGTCATTTCTAAATGAAATATTTCCTGCAAGGTGCTTCTTTCTCTAACAGTGCAAATACCAAAGTAATATATTTATCCTTTGGACACATTAATTTGATATACTGTCACTCTAATGGAGTGTGAAAAAGCTAATACAGTTATTTTTAACACACCAAATGTGAGAAAAAACATCAAATAATGATACTGAAAAGTAATACTTGGCATTGTGTGACAGTTTACAAAGCACTGTCACCTAATCCCTCAGTGAGAAAACCTAAACTTTTATAGGAATAGATTTTGGTTGTAGCAATTACTACATGTGAATACACCAAATAATCACGTTGTACACCTTGAACAGGTGCAACTGATTCCATCCATTAAAGTGTTTTAAAATAAGAAAAAACACAAGAGTAATGAAAATAATATAAGGTAAGTATTGTGTGGCCAGGGAGATGGCTCAGTGGAATAAGCATTGTGAACTGAGTACTCTGTGCCAGCTGTAAATCTCATTTTTGGACAATTATCTTATTTAATTTTACATCAACACATAACCGTGGTGTTTCTCCTGTTGTGCCAACTTAGCTAATGGAGGGAAAAGTATCTCAGAATATAAATCTATGAGATGGTACAGAACGGAGGTAGACTTGAGAAATAAGAATCTCATTTTATAACCCACACTTTTCTCTAGGACATCTAGAATATTATCTCCTTTAAAATAATGTGAGAGTTGTTTTGTCCAGAAATAAATATTTAATGTATATCTGCTTTCTGTTCAACTTTGAGCCATCCTCTTAAGGCTGGTGTTTTATCTTCCAAAAGGTGAAGCAAGATAAGTAGTTTTCTCTTCATTGTGTGAACGATGAACTTAGCATTCAGAGCTGTGATTGCTCCCAGCAACTTAAGTCTGTCACAGCAGACGTTCAGAGTCTTTCACTTGGTATTGTTAAGTCTTTTCAGTGAGGTTCTGAGTGAAGTATGTTTGTGCTTTAAAAGTAGAATAAGAAAGGTTTACATATAAAAGTGCTCTTCCAAGTGGACACACATGGAGTTTTGATCAGGCAGACCTAGGATGTCTGTGGGGACACTTTGATTCAAGCCCCAAAGACGTTTCAATTAATCATTTCTACTGTGAAGTTTTAGCACTTGTGCCTTGAATAGTTTAGAAATGACAGGACTATTTTTCTTGTTGGTTTTTTCTTGGTTGATTTGTTTTAAAGAGATCAATGCATAATCATACAGTCAATTAAATAAAGCCTATTGATCTAGCATAAAACATGTATTAAACACTCATGGATAAATGTTAACTGGTGATAAAGATTCTCCTAGATTTGTTACACAATTCAGTCTAATACCTTTCAGATGATGAGACAAGATTTTGAACACATGGTATATTTTTCCCTTGCATGACATTCACGATCTCAAGATTTGATCTTGTTTCCCTTCTTTACCTCTTCCTCCTTCTTCTTCCATTGTGTTTTTCTAGAACAGGGTCCTGCTATGTAGTTCAGGCTGTCTGGACTCACCATGTAGCCTGTGCAGTCCCACAGTCACTCCTCATGGTGATCCTTCTGGCTCAGATCCCCAACTGTTGGGATTTCAGGCATGTTTCACTGCACCTTGATCCATTCTGTTTTAATTCTGCCCTTTTTCATCTATTATGTTTACTTCAGTACTATTCTAGTGTGATTTGGTTTTCAGATTTTATTTTATGTGGCTTATGAAATTGTTCAAAACATGATCTGTCCCTTCTAATGCTGCCTCTGCTGGTGAGTGCAGAAAGTAGGTGAAATCCACCAAATGTCTCACCTTCCCAGCTGTCTTCTAAAATGGTGGCTTCACTTTTTCTATCCTTTTTGAATTTGGGTGCTAGCATGTGAGTTAGTTAACATTATGTATCAACTTGTATGTTGTTGTTTGATGAGTATAAAATTTAAATTGATAAACTTTCAGTATGATAAAATCATCTTTCATAATACAGGTGGACTTCATCTAATCAGTGAATGCCTGAATAGAAAAAGGATACAGGCATTCCAAGCAAGAACGAAGCTCCATCAGACTCTTGACAGAATCTGTACTATTGTCCATCTGTCTGCCAGTCTTTAAACTGAGATTATATTATTAACTTCTCAATTTCCGGCCTGGTGACTTTCACTGAAACTTATGACTTAAATTATATAATTTCATTAGCCTGTCCTTGTTAAGAAATTTCTGGGTTTTGTTTAACTTTTGAGAGCCTTGTTTAATGGAGCAGCTAACTTGATTTTGTCGAAGAAATGTGAATTTGAGAGTTGAAGTATATGTTTTCCTGAGATGAAGAGTTTAAAAATGAAATCAAAGTATCAGGCCACTTTCATGCTATAGTGATAAATGTAGAAACAAGTGTTAAAATAAAATACATTTCATTCTAGATCCCTGAATGATCATAATGAATAGGACTTTTGTTTTTGCACACAAAGTGTTTGTTGGGCTAATGACTTAGATTTATGGCTTGTTTTTTAGAGTAAATCTAGCTTGCACTGAACAGTGTAGGTAAACTACTTCATTCTAATAATGGCTTTTAAAAACTTCTTGACCTCTATAAAGCTTTTCCAATTTTAACACTTAATGTGTAGAGATTCCGAATTCATGAACAAATATGAATAAATGAGTTACCTCACATTATAAAAACCATTCAAGCTGGACACTTATTTTTCTTGTGTGACATCATGCCTAAAGTCAACTCCATGGTTTCAGCGTTCAACCTTCTTCACATGCTGAGTTCTGACCCTTTTACACTTTCTGACAAAAGGCAGTGAGCTGCAGGTGTCATGTCTCTTAAAGGTCCATGTGATAACAATGTCCATGGGGAAATAGATTTCTTCTCAAATTGGATGCGGTTAGCATTTGTGTAATTCAAGTGTAGCATAGAAATCAACCTTTTCTGATTCATGTAAATTTGAATACAACTTTGCACTTCCCAAAACAAAAGTGAGAAACTACTTATACTAATATTAGTAATGAATCTTTGATGTCAACTCACACATTATTATTCTGGTGTGTTAAATGTAAATGAGTTGTTGGTATATATATTGAATTTTATTGTGGAATATTTTAAAGAAAAATATAAGGAAGTGAGAAACGGGGACTGTATGTTGTGCTTTGCTTCATGTAGAACACTTGGAAACATGCCTGACCTTTGATTTTTATTTATTTAAATTAACAGTAGAAGCATTCATTGCCACCTGGCCCCAAGGCACATTGAGCTAATTAAAAAAAGAACTTCAAAATATCATTTAAAACATTTTAAATAATTCAACCAATGCAAGTGTGAGAAAGCATCATTTCGATTGGCAAACCAGAAGAACAAGGCCCCAGGGGTCAGTAAATCTGAATTCAGCCATAGCTGTGCCTTGAGAAGATTCTGAGGTGGGGTGAAGGTGTTGAGGGGTTGAGTGTGTGTCTGGGAGGTACCAACCCTTCAGAGGAAGATCTTGCTGTGAAATGGAAACTGGGTGGACCCCAAGTGGAATTAAATTTTTGGAAAATTTCCAACTCTTTCATCTCTACAAGTCAGATTATAAAAGTTTTAGTTTTGGATATTTGAGACCCTGTATGTCAATCAATGTAAAATTTTACTATACCTCTGCATCTGTCCTGTCAAAGCCATTGGCTTCCTACATGCACTGGTGATCTTCTTGGAAGTCACTAAGAAAATATTTTTTAATACTTGGAAATGTCTTAAAAGCTTCCAGGAAAGGTGATGCTTAAAGAACAATTTTAATACTTCAGGTAATCCTCTCAGTCTATACATATTTTGGCAGCACAAGAATATTGCTTCCTGCCATCTGTGTAGAATATAATGTAGTTTTTTTGTTCAGGGTAAGTTAGAATGACTTAAGTCCAACATGTATTTAAGCTTTGATTCTTGTTCTCAACCCTTTTTGTGTACCTTTGGAATTTTCAAATTTTCACAAAAAATTTCTCTCTTTCGTAGCTGACATATTAAATTAAAATTATTTTTGGTAGTAGATTGTTTCATTTTTATGGTGTTGCAGATTTAGTAGAATTTCATTTGGATTGTGTTAAAAATATACTATATTAGTAGAATAAATATTCCAGGAAAATTGTTAGGTAATCATAATGTATGGAAGAAAATGTGATTGAAGGATTTATCTTAAGACAATGTTTTAGAGTAAGCCTTGGAGATATGTTAAAAATTAACATTTTGATAAATGAGGGAACAGGTCCAAATATAAAAAAATGATAGGATGTACAAACAAGTTAAATATACTATGTTAGTAGAATAAATATTCTAAAATAAATATTTTCAACACAAACCAAATCCATCCATTTATTTATAAATAAATGAATTAATTAATTCCTATTATGAACTGAGGGTTGTCCTAGGGTCCTAGGAATAGAGCAATTGAAGATAAGAACTTATTTCTTTAGAGATTTTAAGAATAAAATTTTGCATAGTAGGTGACACCTTCCACATTACCTTAAGAATGTTCATTTTCAAATGTACACAGTCATTTATCTCCTTGTTTAAAGACATTTGATGTTTTCCTATATTTGCAGGATAAAAAAAAAATCTGTGAAACCAAGTTTAGTGACACTTTCTTGTTCTCATAATTCCAGCATTCCTGAAGGCTGAGGCATGAGGATTACAAATTTAAGGCTAAGGAACTCAGCTATTTGCAGAGAATCTGTCTCAAAAAATAATTAAATAAATAGGCTTGGGTTGCATTAAAGTGTTACAGCCCTGGGTTCAATCCCCAGTACTGAATAATATAAATGACATAGAGTAGAAAGCAGTGGCATGGAGTGGAATGGAGTGGGGTGAAGTGAGATGGGATTGTAAGGGATGGGATGGGATGGGATGGGATGGGGTGGGATGGGATGGGATGGGATGGGATGGGATGGAATGGGATGGAATGGGATGGGATGGAACAGGATGAGAAGAAGCTTTTATCATTTGTCTTCACCTCCAAGATGTTAATATCCATATGGCTTCTACTCTAGCTACACTCAACTACTTATATTTCCCAGAATGTGACTTTTCTGTTTTTCTAAAACTGTATTCAGTTTTGATTTCTAAATCGGAAGTTTTTTTTCATCATTTTCCTTTACTTTTTTCTGTTATTAAAAAAGTTTTTACTTATTTATGATCCTCATTTGAATTTTTTCCTCCTTGTGAATTCAGCCTTTATATCCTCACTGAACTATGCACATCCTTGAAAAGTATGGCTCTCTGTTTAAACTCTTCCTTCTCAATGGATTGAATTTGACAGCCCCCTTGCCAGAGTGAATGTATATGTTAATGGAAAAACCTTTGAAATTTTAGATAAAACTAAAACACGGAGAAAAAAACGTGGCTAATTGAAGAGTAAAATTTGTAACGTGCTAAAGAGTTTTTTTTTAAATTTATTTATCACAGAGTCTACACCATTACAGGGTCTCATGACTTAGATCAGAACTCATAGAGATCCTTCTGTTTTCAGCATCCCAAGTGCTGGTATTGCAGGCTCATGTCACCATGCCCAGTCTCAATTGCCCTCTCAGCGCACCCATGGTCAGGGCTGGCATGGCACACTGGGGATCAAACCCAGATCCCTGTATCTATCTAAGCAGGTGCTTTAAGCTACTGAACTAACTGGCTGGCCCTGCTAATGGTTTTTATTATATGTTTCAGCTACTCTGGTCACAAAATAAGTGATTGTATAAGGATACGTTGCTCTGCTTCAGTATGGTGATTTATTATTTGTAAGCTGCAAACTAATAATATACAATTAAAATAAAAATTAAAACCAACTCTTGTAATAAAGCAATAGAGAGCTCTTCAGTACATATTATGACAATCCACAGCAAATAAATAATTATATAGATTACCAAGGATTTCCTCCATTTTTATTTTTTATTAGTGCATGTTCAAAATATACAATGATGACATTCCTTGAGTGGCGCATGTACACAATGCTTCTCCATTCTTTGTTCATTCCCTTTTCCTGTCCTTCACCCACATTCTTCTAAATCTTGGTTCTTTTCCATCTATCTTTTGCTAGGCATTGCAATAGATGTGTATCACTACATCGTACCAGCTATCTTTTTTTTTGCCAGCTATCTTTTTTGATATTTTGGGTGTGTCACATAAGTAAAACCATTTGGGTATTTAAACTTTGTACCTAATGTCTTTCACTTCACATTATGGTCTAAAAGTGTATCTGCTTTCCTACAAATGTCAAGTTTATCCTTTATGGAGGAGGAATCCTGCACTGTGTGCGAGTACCACATTGACTTTATCTGTTAATCTATTAATGGATGTATAATTTACTTTCAAGATTTAGTGACTATAAATCTTGCTGCTAAAAATGTGGATATGTCCTGTAGTGCTGTAACATAATGTCATTAGCTCTTTTAGGAAGATATCTAGAAGCAGAACAGCTGGGTAGAGAGGAAGATCTCATTTTGGATTTCTGAGGAACCTTCATAGTGGTTTAATTTGAATTGGATTTCCCTTAAATTGGAAGGTACTGATTGGTCAACAACAACAAAAAGAGTTTCATATTCATGTATTTTGGCATCCATAAGAAACCCTTTGACTACTCTGCCATGGATACTGAAGGATCACTATACAAATAAAAAGAGCAGCCCAGGAGTCTTCCTTAAGGAAGACAGCAACTTAAGCAGATAGCACGAAGATTAAATCACAACCATGAAACTGCCATAGTAATGAAACACAGAATTCTCCAAGTCTATACCATGGCAGTAAGTTGATTTGAGATGGTAGTTTTCCACTAAGATATTAGAGTACATTGGATGGCTTCCCAAGCAAAGTTGAGGGAAGGGGATGGAGAATGGGGGCAATGGAGCCACACAACTCTGCGGGATGTGAAGAGAGCTGCATAGCAGGCATGAAATTCACAGCATATTTTTAACTCTTAATATGAAAACACAAGTAAATAAAATAATACAAAATATCTTGGTAAGACCTGAATTTGTATGTAAGCTAAACATTGAAATGCTGATGTTTTGAGTGCACTTGGTTAAGTGCAATGTTCTTGTGAAATGCTAACATAAACAGGTACTCTGGAAAGTTTTCATGTATCTGTTAGAAAATTTACAGTTGAATATGGGCAGTGCATTTGTGGCTTATAGCCTATATCTTAGACAAGCCAGGGAAGACTGTTAGACCACAGCATCTCCATATCCAAATCGAGAGAAATGAGAGTGAAACACAGGCAGTGTGTGAGAGGAGAGGTCTGCTATCTTTTCCTTCTTTGACAGACAGCAGCCTTACCTCATGAAAGGACACTCTTCTGCTGGCAACTTATTCATTACCTCCATATACTTTATCCCCCAATAGACAAATTGAAGGTTAATGATATGTATTTTAAATTTTTCGTTAGTTTAGTTCAGTCTATAATACTTCACCAATTCCCCCCAAAGTTTATTTTGCTTCTTTAAGCAAAATGTAGTCACTCTTCCAACAAAACTTAGATCATTCCAATGTCATCTCTATATCCAAAGTCTTATAGCTCATAAGAGACAGATGAGCTCTGAAGTATGACTCACTTTAAGGCACAATCCCTCTTTAGGCATCAACCTGTGAAGGCAGAGAAGGTATGTGCTCTCAAAATGCAATGACAAAGGGCTGTGGAGGTAGCTCAGTGGCAGATGCATCTGCCTGACAAGCACAAGGTTCGATCCTCAGTACCAAAAGAGAGAAATCAAATCTGTAGCCCAATCAGGCTAGGAAAAAAGCAATAAATAGGAAAGAAAAAAATGAGTGTCTGTGGATTTCTTGAGAGAACTGCAATAGGTTTTCCATAGGTGAGCGTCAGCCTAACCAGTGAGTGATACTGGAAGGTTGATACTGTGCAAGCTGCAGCTATGTTCTTCCACACTAGGTGCTCTCAGGAGTCATATACCTTGGCCGTGGCCCAAATTAACTCACAGAGAATGTTTTCTTTTCCTACTTTTAATGAACATAAAAGCTTGCGACCATTTGTCCGAGTCTTGTGCAGATCTTTATTCAAGATACAAAGAACCTAGGAACCACCTCTGGGAGGAGAATCCAGGACCTCAAAGCCAGCAACAGTAATAAGAACTCAAGATGTCTTTCAAATATGTTTAAAGAACTCCTCAACTAAATATCTGTATCTGTCTCAGAAGTTTCACTTTATATAAAACTACAAAGCATTACAGCCAACTTCTGTGTTACTCTTTCTAACCTGCTGTACTATACTACAGCCAGTCTGTACTATATAGCAAAGCCCTGTCTCAGTTAACCAATCAAGCAGTGATGAAGGCTGGCAGAACTTAAATCCAGACAGAGCAAAAGTTTCAGCACCAGGACAAAGAGCTGATGTCATGCATGGTTCACAAACTGTACTGCAGAAATTCTTTCCTACTTTGGAAGGAACCAGCTCTTTTGTTCTACTGTGGTCTCTAATTGATTGAATTAAGGTCCAGCCAATCAAGGAGTATAACATATTTTGATCACTCCCTGAATAAATTGGTAAATTGATCCAAAACTATCTTCTGAGAGAAAAAAGTAGAATCTTAGAACCAAATTCCTTGTAACCTTGCCCATGTATTCAGCTGTACTCATCTATTAATTTTAGCGAATATTCCTTTCACGATGGAAAGTCTATAAATATTAATAAAAAGGATGGAAGTAAGAGTCAGCTACTACCTGGAAAATATTACTCAAAGTGGTGGCGCAGGCCTGTAATCCCAGCACTCGGGAGGCTGAGGCAGGAGGATTGTTGTGAGTTCGAGACCAGCCTGAGCTACAAAGTGAGCTAAGGCCAGCCTGAACAACATAGTGACACCCTGTCTCAAAAAAAAAAAAAAAAAAAAAAAGATACTGTGTACCTTTTAAACTGTTGGATAGGAAGAGAAAAATCATGCCCCAAACAGGATAAGAATATCTAATACCTAGGACAATGCTACCTGATTTAAGTCATTTATTCAGTCATTTAAAGTTGAATTTAGTTGCTTTCCAGGTTACTGGGAATGGGACAGTTAAAAATGACCATTCCTAGGCTACCAAATAAATTGAAAAAAAAATCTAAGATCCAGTATGAATGGACCAAGTACTTGCCAACTATGAACACTACATTATTTTTCCTAAGATCTAATTAGCTCTAGCTTTTTGGAGTATGTGCAGAATTTTCATCATAAACATTTACAATGCCATGTAGTATATAAAAATAATTGAGTGGAGAAAGGACAACAAAGGTTTAAATTCCAAAACAGGAAACCTGCTTATAGTCTTTCAATCTAAATTTACCATCTTGATCTGGCAACTGCCTGCATGTCAGTCTGAGTTTTCATGGAAATGAAACACAATATATTGTATTTAAAGAGCAAAATTATCAGAGAATGTGTTTACTTCAAATTTAAAAGATTCTGTCTTTCTAACCTATTCAGATTATTATTTCCTGATATTTTTTTCACTTATTTAGCATATCTGAACATCTGTGCTTTTCAACTCTGATGAATATTTGGAATTTACTTGAATAAAAGATGTTCAATAAATAATTATGACCAAAAGCGTGAGTTCTGATATATGTTACAATTTTTTAAGGGATTTTTTTGGGGCTACTTGTTTGAGTATAAGAAAGGGGGTTTGATGAAGAGATAACAGGCCTGTGAGAATAGTGAAGTCTGAGTGTAGTTTTGAAGAGTAATAAAGCAATAAGATGGAAGAAATATCTCGGTGTAGTGGTGCACACCTGCAATACCAGAACTGGAGAGGCTGAAGTAGGAGGATCACCATTAGTTGGAGGCTAACTTTGCCTTCATAAGAAAGTTCAGGCCAGCCTGCATTACATGTTGAGACACAGTCTCAAAAAAAATCATACACATAAAAGATAGAAAAAGAAAAATATTCAGTACTATTACATTGGTGAGCACCCATTTGAATTTGGTATCTATTAATTTATAGCAAAGTCAATTTATTGATGGATTATTGGTATCCATAGTTTTAGTGAATCCTCTTCAAGGTGTCATGTTGCATAGAATCTCTAAACCTATGAAGATTTTAAAGTGGAAGAATTCACTTATTGCAAGATGGTGGTGATGAGAATGCACATCTGTTGGTCAGCTTACATATAGCTGGGGAAAAATATCTCAAACCTGAAACTTGAAGGAAGAGAGATCTGTGTTATGGTTTCTAGGGTGCTCAGTCCAAAGTTAGCTGACTGTAAGGCAGAAAAGTGTAAAGAAAGAAAGCTCCTCATCCTATGCTGGCCAGGAAGCAGAGCAAGAGAGGAGGAGCCAAGGACCAGTTATGGGTTATCTGTGAATGTCTTTTCAAAGTGTGTGGTACTCAGAGGCAGGGCTTAGAAGGCAATAATATTATGAGGGCTTATAGCTGACTGGTGAGATAGGTGTTTGGAAGAGCAGGGTCACTGGGGGTGCAGCTTGGAAGGGGATGTGTCCCTTTGCCTCCCTTATCTTCATGCTCTCTGTTTCTGGGCCCCCATGCCATAGCCTCTTTTCCTGTGCCATGTGGTCCTAAAAATGCCTTTTCTCCTTTAAGTTACAGATACCAGGTATTGGATCTCAGAGATGAGAAAAGAGTGTAAGACACCACCCTTCCTCACCATGTGACTATGACTCTGCTAAGAATATTGCTCTCAAGAGCCAGTGAACATAGAAAAGTTCCACTTCTGATCTGGAGACTTTTGGTGTGTTTTTCACATCTAAATCAAAATAGCAGGTGAGTTCTTTATGCCATTTGTCAAAACTGAAATACTTCACAATTGATTTTGGCCATTGTCTTTCTATTTGTAACTTAAGGTAACTATGTATGTGGCTGTTTTTAGCTAAATATACATATGATGCAAATGAGACTCAGCAGAGTTAGCAACTTTGCTGCATTTTAAGTGACAAGTGCAAGAAGCACAATCAGTAAATTATGTCCCAAACCTATACTATTGTCTTTTTTTTTTTTTTTGCCATACCAGGGATTGAACTCAGGACCCTGCACTTACCAGGAAAGCACTTATTCTACTGAGTTATCTCCCTGGACCCCTATACTATTGTCTTTGTGTATGCTGTTTTTCCACAGGAATGCCTTACACTATTATTCAGCAAAAATTAAAATTCTGATGAATAGTTTTTCTGAAAAATTGTAACAACTCTTGTTCTTCAACATATTCTTTAGGATGAAGGGTTACATTGTTTCAAAGATTTTTACAAGTGTTTGATTAATATCCAAGGTGCTAGTCCATAAAGAATAAAGAAAGAAACTTAGCATGGTAGGTTTTGGAGAGAGACACTTCCCTGCATTTACATCTACACCTGAGGCGCCTTGAAATGGCTACTGTAGACCACAAGATTTTTTAACAGGAACATATTTTGATAAACCTTCCAGGATACATTAGCCACGAAGCACGTGTCAGAATTGACCTACTGACTGGATTAGTGGGTTGACTCAATATTATCCATCTGGAAGCTAAAGCATGCCTGCCAAACACAACGGTCCGATGTTTGCCGGGACAGAAATTGAACTATGCTTTCTAATGGTGCCTTGGTCACAGTTTCATTTACCTCCCAGGACTATTACATGAATGTTACAGTAATGTCACGCTTAGTGGAGTGGAAAACACATAGTCCTACGATTCTACAAACATTAGAGTTTGAATTCATTTGAATACTTAATTGTTTTTCAATTACAGTGCCACCTTCAGGCTCAGACACTTTTAAACTTCTGAAATGATGACAATGATTGCTCTCTCACTATTAGAGATAATGCCTTCTGGTACAAGTACGGAACTCACCCTATGCTCAATATTATACAAAATATCTTATGGAAAACAAAAACAGCTTAGTTCATTGGGAAAAGGTCAATTTACCTAGGTACCATGATTATCTCAAGTTAAGAATGAAATTAAAGGGCCACCAGAGAGACAGTTCAGTGGAATAAGCACTTCCCTGGCAAGTGCAAGGGCCTGAGTTCAATCCCCGCTTCCAGAAAAAAAAAAAGAATGAAATTAAATTTAGAGAGACTTTTATTTTTGTCATCTGTGACAAATTAAGAAGCATCAAACATACAATTTGGTGTTCACAGATAAATCCTAGAATCTACATGATTCACCCCTATACAAAAACATTATTTTGCTTTGTTCTCGTACTGATTCATTGTTTTTCATTTGGAAAACTGTGTAAGAATCACCCAGCACAATTTCAAATGGCATGAACAAAACTTTTGAAACTTTGCCTGTAATTTATAGTGTATAAGTTAGCGTTTAACTCCTTGTAAGTATGGTAGATGAGTACATTAAGTGATTTGTTGTGGTGCTCAGCTGCCCTACGCTGTCCTTGGCTTCCTCTAGGAAGTGCAGTAGTGGAATTATGAGCTCAAAGTAATTTACCATTCACTGAGCTAAATGCATTATAGAAGTCTCTATCGATTCATTATCCTTAAAGACTTCCCCTTTGATGGTAACTGAATAAACATGAGGAACTGTCTTTAAGGAATAAAATTTGGCTGAAATTATATTTCCTAAAAGAAAATGCAGATATATATATATATTTGTGTGTGTGAATGTGTGTGTTTGTGTGTGTGTGTGTGTGTTTTTGCGTGTGTGTTGCTAGTACTTTTTCTAATAGGGCCACCTTCTTCCTCAATTTCTTTTTCTTTAAAATATTTACTGTTAGGGACCAGGGAAATGGCTCAGTAGAATAAGCCTTTCCCTGGCAAGGGTAAGGACCTGAGTTCAATCACCAGTTCTGCCAAAAAACATAACGAAACAAAAAGTAAAAAAAAAGAGCTAAGTACAGGACAAATTCAAATATCAATGAATTTAAAAATTGATGAAGAACTTGATTCGTATGACATATAATATTTAGTAAATATTCAGTGAATGAGTCAGGAGTATAACTCAGTGACACAGTGCCTGACTGGCAAGCACCTGCCATTCTGAGTTTGATTCCCATTACAAAACAAAACACACAAACAAAAAAGATCACATAACTGTTCCCACATTATAAAAGAAGACATTAAGATTAAACCTTAAAATGTGATTGTCAAATGAATACTGCTGCTAAGGGTAGAATTACACACCACTTTTCAACTGCCCTCAACACAGGATACCCTTCACACAGTTGCCTTAGAAAAATCTGTTTAATTTTAAAAAGCTGAAAAATAAGGAATTTATCATGATTAAGAGAGGAAAGTTACAAGGAAAAAGTATTTTGAGGGTTATATAAGACCACAATCTTAACGGGAGACCTTTGAATTTCAAAAATGCATTCTGCTACTCACTATATATATTCCTATTTAGGAAAATACCTGTTCCATGTTATGTCTAAGATGTTTAATATTCAGACAGATAGTGAGGTTAAGCTCAACTGCCTTGTTGTAGGGTAATAATAATAAGCTTCTCTTCTGGAGGATTAACAACCTAAGTTGATAGATAAAAATTAGAGTATAAGAAGGGCTGAAAGGACAGCCAACATTTTGGCCCTAGCCTTTCAAGGTCAGTGAAGACTCAAGACATAGGAGAACCTGTACTGTAACATCATGGAACTCAGTTGTGTCCCAAATTTTCTCATCAAGGAGATCCTGGGGCTACAGAGGAAAGTGATTGATGCTGTAGAGTGTGCCTAAGAAGAGTAACATAGAGAGAAAACATTCACTCAGGCTTTCACAGAAAACAAATTGGTCAAGCAATGGCTGTTACTCATTCACATGGCTGACACTGACAAAAGATTTAGCAAATGCAGTACAGGGTTTCAGGATAAATTCTGAGGGGATTTGACTGAATTTATCAGATAAAAATGTTACATTTCTTGTTATATAGGTCTTGCTTTGTCTTGGTCTTAACTATCCAGGAGAAAAGTATAAAAATGAGGTATAAAAAGCAAAGCCATATTGATATGCTTTACTGTGACAGGCTCAAGTCAACAACTTCTGACATTGTGGAAAACCCACTACTATTTTGGACTACTGGACTATATTGGAATAATTTGCTGAATTCATGTACCTACAATAATTACATGACAATGAAATACCCATTTCTGAGAAAACTAAACAAAAAAGGGGATATAAACAAATGAATATTTTTGTATCTACATACTAAAAATAGGATAGTTATACAGCAACTTTCTCTTAATCAATGAATAGAAAGATTTGTTCTAATAATATTTGTGGACAGGATATCATGTCTGCACCTTGCACTATGAATAACCACTAAGACAACAATATGAATGTATTAATTATTGAAACTGTCCTACTAGTAAGTTTTAAAACTGTCTCTTTGCCATTTGTTTCTCAAGAAAATTATTAAAAAAAATTTTGTAAAGAAAAAAGATATATATTTGTTTTATAAATAAAATTGTCATAATTAGATAGATATTTGAGTGATTCATATTATGCATGCATTGTTGAGAAACTGTAGCACAGATGGTTCCTGACTTACAGTGGTTCTAGTTAGAAGTTTTCCAGTTTACGGTAATGCCAAGTGGCACATTTGTACTATAAGCCTAGGTCAAATTTTGAATTTTGATTTTAGTTGCACAGCTAAAAGCATATGCTAAGCAACTTTCATGTTTGTTTTACATTTTCAGTTATGTAGGTCTTGCTTTAATTTGGTCTTAACCATCCAGCAGAAAAGTATAGCCATGAAGGGCCAGCCAAGTAGTTCAGCAGATTAAGGCACCTTCAAGCAGGTGCAGGGGTTGAGGATTTGATCCCTGGGCCTGCTGTGCCAGCCCGGCCCCAGGGGTGCACCGAGATGGCAATTGAGATTGGGTGTGGTGGCATGTGCCTGTAACCTCAGCTCTTTGGAGGCTGTAAACTGAGAGATAACTATGATTCTGATCTAGTAGTGAGACCCTGAACACACTGTAGACCCTTCCTTTAAAATACAAAAAAGAAAACCATGGCTTTATTTGATTTTATCCCTAACCATGAGGGATAAAAAGTAATGCCATATTAATATGCAGAGCTGTGAAAGGTTCAAGTCAATAGCTTCTGACATTGCAATTTCTGCTGATAATCAACAATTATTATGGACTATTAAACTATATTGGGATATTTTGCTCCATTCCAGTAGCTACAATATCTGAACTGGCATCAAGTATAAAAAGGTCCTTTGAAGACTTCTCCAAATGCAGCTTCTTTAATAGCAATGGAACACATCTCTGACAAAACAAAAAAAGGGGATACAAATAAAGACCATTTTGTAGTGAAAAAATGCATAATTATTTATAAAACGGATAGATATGCAACTACTTTCTCTTAATTCAGTGAGATTTGTACTATATTATTTAGACGAGATCATATTTTCATCTTGTACTATGAATAACTACTGCAAAGACAATATGCAATGCATTAATTATTGTAACTGTTCTACTAACTTGTTTTGCAACAGTCTCATTGCTATTTCTTTCTCATTAAAATTATTAAAATAAAATAAGATTTTTACTTTGACCAGTGTTATATGCTTATACCTGCAATCTGAGCAATGACATTGAAGCCAGCATTGTACAATATAAAAGCCCCATTTGAATACCTTTCATCTTGTTTTTTTAATGTGTATAATTTCTAACATCTTATCTATTATTTGCATACTCTCCTTAAAACAAATTTCAAAACTATAAAAAGGAAATGGGGGCCAGCGGGATGGCTTAGTGGCCTAAGTGCCTGTTTCAGCAAGTGCAGGGACCCGGGAGTGATCCCTGACATTGAGTGCAGCTCCAGGCCCGCTTCCGCGTGCTGAGCTGGCCATTCATTCAGACTGTAATCCTCAGTCTGGGGAGGCTGAAACGGGGAGTATCACTACGAGCCTTAGCTGCATAGTGAGACCCTCTACCAAACATAAATTGAAAGAAAAAAATTTAGTTTTATTCAAAGGAAGAGTTAATGTTTGTTTGACCTAGCTTTATATAACTGGTAATCTAAACAACAAATTTGATGATAAAAATATAAAAATCATTGTTAATTTTCCTTTCTTGCTTTGAAATTCTTTACCATTTTTATTACATTATGTCACGTTATTTTTGTCTTTCCTCTTATTTGTTTTTGTTTTTGTCTTTTCTTTTTCTTTTCTTTTTTTTTTAGGGAAGGGTCTACAGGATGTTTGGGATTTCACTACTAGATCAGACTCCTAGTGATCCTCCTGTTTACAGCCTCCCAAGAGCTGGGTTTGCAGGCATGTGCCACTGCACCCAGTTTCAATTGCTATCTCAGTGTACCCCTGAGGTGGGGCTGGCATAGCAGGCTCAGGGATTGAACCCCTTGCACCTACATCTGCTTACAGGTCCTATAGTCTGCTGATCTATTTGGCTGGTCCAGTTTTTGTCGTTTTTTTCTTTAAAAAAATACAGTGTACTGTATTCTTATCTGTCTTATTTAGTAAATTAGATATATTAAATGAATTAATGTTTTATAACACTTTTAGCCATAATTATTACTCAGCACCAGGGAAATTAAAACAGCATCTATAAACAATACATAAAACTTATTTTTCCATCAAAATAATCCTATTTATAATTTTATAAATTTGTAATTTTAAAGATAGGAAACTAGGAACTTGGGTTTCATGAAACGGTCACAAGCTCTATCACTTGCTCTCACACACAAATATAAGTATTTGATGGTGGAAGTGGATTAATTTCTTTCCAACATTCTGTTGAAATAACTCCAAGACTGTGAAATATCCTAGGTAAAAACTGTTCCTATTATTAAATCAATCAAGATACACATAGTCTACTGCTTTACATCAGTACAGCACTCAGTTAGAGCCCAGAAAGTCCAGAAGAAAGAGGAAATGCCAAGGTGACATCAGAAAACACAAAAACAGCAACTAAAGTGACATGATAGTGCCTGCACCACCATTTTAAAGTAACTGTAAATGTAAAAATAAATTATTTATGATTTTTGTGTATTTTGATCATTTAAATTATCCATTTGTGTTGAAGGTGTATAAGATTCATTTTCAGATCTACCAATAATAAAGGATCTGATTTATGAAAGTTCTCCCAGAATGAATTTCATTCATAAGACAAGGACTTACTGGACATGTAAACAATTATTTTATTTTTAAATCCAGCAATGTGGGCCAGGGAAATGGCTCAGTAGAATAACCACTTCCCTGGCAAGTGAAAGGGCGTGAGTTCATTCCCTGGTTGTGCAAAAAAATAAAATAAAACAAAAAAATAAACAAAAAAAATACATTAGGTCTTTTTCTGGGACTCCTTCAGTTTCACCACACTCAAATAGCATGTTGATTTTATTTGTAAGGATGAGAGGTTAATGCTTGACACATTCTGATCCACAAGTACTGTGGTTTATCTAAGTCTGGTTCTCATTTGAATAGAGTAACAGTGAAGCACAAAGCGACATGATAGACATCAAATCAGCCTGCATGTGCCTGGTATTGCCTGAGTTTTGTTGGCACTGCATGAGGATCTTCTTCCTGTGGGGACCTGATGTATGTGAACAGCGCTTCTCGAGCCTTGTGCTATCCCCTTCATTCACTGCCCTCTTCTTGGTCTCTATCGCCTGGTCCCCTTCCCATGTTCAAAACATCTATCTTTCTATTTCCTGTTATCTCTCCTGTGTTTTGCTCTTTATTTACACTTTGTGTTATTCATCTAAGAGAAGCCAGATACTACTTCATCTTGTGTGTTTGATTTAAGCTGAGTAAGACACCAAGCAAGTCACAAACCTCATTACTGTCCCATGCCCAACGAATTTAGAAAAGAAAATCAAAGATACAAAGCTCAAACAGCACACATGTGCTGTAAGGAAGGGTAACACAGGTTACGGAATGGAAGCTTAACATCAAAATATATGCACAGCTATAGAAGCTGAAAATAGTCACTATGGAGAACACCCACAACCTCACTGAGGCCTTGCAATTCAAATAATACTAGTAAGTGACAAAGACATCAGGACAAAGACACCACGTTTAAGATGTCCTCTTATCTCTGGACAACAGATTGGTGCACAGATAAAGCACTCATTAATCTAATTAATGTTGGTTTTCAGCCCCTTACATAGTCAGTGCACTTTATGAGGTATGGTGCGTTCTTCAGTGAATCAAACAAATTCAGGTGCAGAGAACTTGTCTGGATCCTCTTTCTCTTGAGTAAGGGCAAATTGGTCTCAAATATAAAGAAGTATCCATGGACTAGGGAGACGGCTCAGTAGAATAAGCGCTTCCATGGCAAGCACAATGGTTTGAATTCAATCCGCGGTTCTGCCAAAAAAAAGAAAAAGAAGTATCCAAGTATCACATTTTCTAAAATATTACAAAGTTGGATTATTTAGTGAGACATCCTCATCATATAAAACAGAGGCTTGTAACTTAGTTTACAATATAATTACAGACTTGAAGCTTCACTACATCTATATTTGGAGTCCTATCACCCCAGAAAATAAGACAGCAGAAACCAAAGGCAAAGGATAAAGGATGCTAAAATGGGGTGGTACATTTATAATGGCTTTGCAAAATAACCATTTCTCATTGCTGCTCTAAGAATTTGCACAGGTGGCAATGTATCTGAGTTCTGAGGTTTAATTAGAATCTGTTTCTGTAACAGTGTATGAAATGAAGTTTATGATCACATAAGGATCTGAAATAAGTAACCATCCAAGAAATTGAATTTTCTATGACAATATAAAAAAAGCCATTGAAGTTATTATATAGACTTTAGATCTGGATTAAACATAATGGAGGATACTTTTTTATTCTCATCCTCATCATTTCATAGTAAAACATTGTAAAATAAGGAAGGTAGAGGATTTGTTAAGGGCACACAGTTACAGGATGGAACAAAGATTTTGGCCTTCTTGTTTCTAGGCAAATTTTCCATCATGTACTGTCAAATTTGCCAGAAGCATCATTATGTTCACATCTTCTACCAGGAGCCAGCCTTTAATCCTCTTTTTTCCTTCTTTCCTTGTAGCTCTTCATTAGAATAATTGCTCAGAGTCTATCATATCAATGTCTTCCAGATAAAGACAGAGTGCTCTGTTTTCTTAACATATTAACAACACCAAAACAGAACTACCTAATTCCTCTGTTCTCCTCAATCCATGTAAGGAAAGCATTTATAACAATGGGGACACAATGGTTTTCCCAAGAAAAATGGGATATTTCCCCAAGAATATGGTAAAATCAATCTTAGAGAAAAAATATTTAGGCCTAAAACATGTCTGAAAAATCAATATTTCCTGACTGCAGCTCTAATCATGTAATTTGCCTGCCCCACAACTTTTAACATCTTCTAATTGCCTAGTAAATTGTCGTACTTTATCATGCTGCTCTTCAAGAGTGCTCTGACATCAGCAAATTTTGTTGTTTTTTTAAGCATTTTCACAGTTCTCCCCTGCAGCACTAGAATCTGTATAGGAACTTCAGAGTGGTGTTTCTGTTCTTAATCCATAATGTCTGCTTCAGCTGCTGTACTTTGAATGCATGGAGTGATTATTGTGAAATAATTGCATGTTTAGTGCTAGCAACATTTGTCACAGTTTTTAACATTATTGTAAATTAACACAGGAACATTGTAGTTTATAAGACAGTTGTTGGAGTCTGCCTAGGGTTAGTTTTTATCTATGTGAATAATTAATGGTTCTGATTTTTTTTAAAAAACTGAAAACCAAATTCATATATTAGAAGCTAAACTTTAATATCAGCTAAAACAATCGCATTTCAAAGTAGAGAGTTTTAGGAAATGATTAAGTAATGAAGCTCAACCCATAAATGTGATTAATGTTTCCTTATAAAACAGATTGAAAGGAGACATGTCTTTTCTTAGTGCACAATGGAAAATCGTCTACAATTATAAGCAGTCCATAAATGAGTCTTGTAGAGAAATATAACACGACATTAAGAAAAGCCTGAATATGTCTAGATATTACTTATGAGATCATGAACAGAATAGAATATTAGAAGGATTGTGGATGCTAAAACTTTAATAAATTCAGGTTCTCAAAACTAAATGAGCAATACATTGCAGTAAACTAAAGGAGAGTTCCTCTTGTTTTAAAGTGACAAATACAATGGCTGGATCAAGCCCCACCTAGGATATCAAAGAAGGCAGAATTTAGAAGGAAAACCACGGAATATTATTGTATTATTTAGAAGCAATGTTTGAGCAAGGTTTTGGAGTTGTGAAGTAGCTTTACTTGATTGATTACAGTAAAATGCAAGAAGAAGAAAAAATTAAAAGAAGAATTTATGAAGGAACCAGAACTTAAAAATTTAGAAAACAACCCTTGGCTTGGTTATGTTGTAAAAAACTGAAAAATCTATTCAGGAAAAAAATGACAAAGGTGTGGCCAGGAGACTGTTTCATAAGGAGGTAAGTATGGAGTTGCAGAAGGACAGTGTTATTCGGGACAATTGAAGAAGGATTCTGCAGGCATTTCAGTGGTCTAAGCTGATCCAAGTTCATCAGAGGTGAAGAATATTAGTGCCAGGAACTTGACCCGGCCCGCGGGCAAGTAGATGTAGATCCTAGAGGGGGAGTGGGGGTAAGGACTGGTCAGGAAGGCACAAGAAATGAAGACAAGACAGGATTCTGATCAAGTCTCGTTTATTGCACAGAAGCCAGCCATATATATAAGGTTAGCTGACCCAATACTGAGCAAGGTAGGGTAAATGGGGCGGGGAATGCACAAGTAGGCAGGTAACTAAGCAACTATGAGGGAGTCTATGGGAGGTTTTAGCCATGGAGTGGAGAATGTGGGTGAAAGGGCACAAGTAACTAGGCAACCGGGCAAATTGCAGGAAGTTCTACCCCTGGGGGGCGCTAACAGGAGACTTAGGGAAATAGGTGGGAAATAGAGACTTAACTCAGCAGAGAAATTTAAGAAACATGGCTGAGGCTAATATAAAATGAATGCCAGTCACAGGTTTCCCACATATTAGGACCCTAGGAGCAGAAAAATTCTGATGTAGCACTCCTTACCTACCACATCTGGACTCAGTAAGGTCCAGAAGCTGCACAGATTATAAACATCCAGAGCTCACCCAGTGCTATCCTTACCAGAGTGCAGGATGCACAGCAACAGGTGAGGCTCCTCCCAGGTGCTGTCTTGGAGGGCTGTGTGGCTAAGGCAGCAGACACAGAGCCACTCAAGGAAATAGTCACAGGTGATGCCTACAGGGCACTTGGTGGAGTCCTGTGCTGAGAAGCCAGTCTGAGAGAGCAGCAGGCACAGTATTGGCCCACCCATCCTGAGAGCTGCAGCTTGGGTGACACCCAGCAGATCCACAGGTTGGTGCTCAATGCTACCCCCTGTGACTAGGAATTGGAGCTTCAGTTCAAAGATCATTCTGGAGCTTTACATTTTCCCTTGGGTTTTGGGTTTGGTTTAGCATGTTATCCTTAGCCCTTGTCTCAGTTACTTTTCCTTGTTGCTGGAACAAAATACCCAACATTCAAAATTAAGGATGGAAAGATTATATTTAGTTTACTGTTAGTGGAGGTTTCAGTCCATACTCAGCTGGCTCCGAGATAGAGTGGCGCACGGCAAAGGACACAGATTCATAGGTGCAGAAAACAGCAAAGAGCAAAATGAGGGGTAGCAGTTGTGTCTTCCAGCCAGCTTCTCTCCCCTCATCATAGTGTAACACAAGTTACCTACCCCAGGGCAAGGGTGGTACCACCATCCATAATCCCAGCATCATGAATTAATCTCAAACTGTAGAAGCCACCCCACTGACTACGTGAGGCTTTGTGGAGACACCTAGACACAAACCACAACATCCCTTTTCTCATTTTTCTCCCTTTTGGTGTGGAAATGTCTATCCTATGCCCATTCAACCATTGGAATTTAGAAGTTAATAAGTTGTGCAACGTTGTTAGCTCATAGCTGGTGAAACTTTTATAAAGAACGATAGCTTTTTTTTTTTTTTTTTTTTTCTCAAAGGAAGATTGAAACTAGGAAATGTGTAATAAACTATTTATTTGTTTGATTATTTACTTATTGAAAGATGTATAGAACGGTTCTTCAAATTGCCACACTGGGCCCCAACCTCCCATACTCTGGCCCCAGCATCCAAGAGTAGTGGCACTATAGGTATGTGCCATCAGCAGGGCTGGAATCCCTCCTTTATCTGATCTAGCTCTCATTTAGATGAAACCCTGAATTTCAGACTTTTAATATGGTGCTGGGAAAGTTCAGACTTTTGTTGCAGGAAAATTGGATGGAATGATTATATTTGCATATGAGATGGATTAAAGTTTTGGAGATTAATATTATACCCTGAATGTAGGTGTTCTGTCACTTTCAAATTCATATGTAGGAATGTGATGCCCAGTGTGATAGCTTTGAAAGTGTCACCTCCAGCGAGTAATGAAACCATCATGATTCCATCCTTGAAAACAGATTTAGTGCCTTTTAAAAGAGATGGAAGGAAGCTGCCTTGCCACCAGGATAGGACAGAGCAATAGTCCCCCCTTTGAAACAAAGAAGAAGCCATCAATAGGAGCAGACTTATTACTCTCTAGACCCCAGAACTGTAAGAAATAAATTGTTCTTTGTAAACTGTGCAGTGTAACTTTTGTTATAGTAGTTTAGATGAAAACGCTTCAAAAAAGCATCAAAACAATTTCAAGTACCATTATTGGTCAATTTTTTTCTTGTCTATATGGGCCAAAAATACATCATATTTCCTGAAAATTTTCAAAGAACCAGCTTTAAAGTTCATCAGTTTTTCTCTAATTTTCTTAACTTTCATATAAATGAAGTCTGCTCAATATTTTATGATTCTCATCTTATAAATGACTTACCATAGGGAAATTAAATTTTTGACTTTGATTTTATTTTTAAAGATATACATCATAGGTGGATAGATAGACTTTTAAAGACATACATTTAAAGATGTATTTTCCCAATAATATAATGATTTATCCAGATCTCACAAAATTTTGTCATGTATTAATATTTTATGTATTTAGTACAGGGCCTACAGGGTCTCACTATAGAGCTTGGAGTCATAGCAGTCCTCCTGTTTTCAGCCCTCCAAATGCTGGGATTATAGGTATGTGTCACCATGCCCAACCATTCACAGTCTCAGCGGGCCCTAGAGGCGGGGCTGGAATGTCAGGTCTGGAATTGAACCCTGGTCTCTGAGCCTGTCTTCACAATCACTTTAGTCTGCTGAGCTATCTGGCTGGCCTCCTAATTTTTAACATGAAACATTTCAAACTTTTCTCTTGAGATTTATTATCTATGTGTTATTAGAAAGTTTTTTTTTTTGTGTGTGTGTGTTCTAATCTCTAAATATTTTGAAATTTTCCTAATTGAATGATGGGAATTAATTATTTAATTTTGTTTTGTCTAGGAACATAATTGTCATGGTTTCTAATTATTTATAGTTTTTAAAATAAGTTTTCTGTTATAAGATGTATTTTATCTCACTAACTTTTCCATGTCATTATTTAATAGAATGTTGGGTATGTATCACTTAAGTCAAATTGATTGATATTTCTCTGCAAGTCAACTGTATTCTCAGAATTGGATGCCTGGTATATGTATTTACTATTGAAAGAACAATGTTGAACCTGTAAAAAGTAAGGGTGTCTATTTCTCCTCAGTTTTACAAATCTTTATCTCCTATAATTGCATGCTCTATTCTCAAGCACATACAACTTTTTTTTTTTTAGCTTTGACTGGTCTTTGACATTTAATGTCCCTGTTTATCTTCGACATTCTTCTTCTTTAAATCTGCTTTGTCCAAAGTTAATGCAGTGCTGTAGCTTTCTTTTGATTACTGAAGACATTGAGTATCATTCCCAATAGTTACTTCTAATCCATAAGCATGTTTATATATAACATTAGTTCTAGTAGACCACGTAAGTAATTTTGTGTCAAAATTGACAGCAGAGTTGAAATCATATAATTTGATTATTATCATTTAAAATTGCTTTGTATACTTACCATATTTCTGTTTCATGTCATTTGTTCTTGTTACTTTGAATTTTTTTAACTTACATAGTTTCAGTTGAATTTTATGACTCTTTCTCATCTGCACTTTTAGAACATGCAATACTCTTTAAAGGCATATAATGGTAGTATTCTTAGAGCTTCATGGTTTTAATGTGTTTCTGCCTCCAACTACCACATTCAAGGTGCCTCAGTTACTTTGCCGACTTCCCACCTCCCACTTCCTACCCTCCTTCACTGTTATCATTTGTGTGACTTCTCTATGTGCGATCAGCACCTGATGCATTGCTACTATTTAAACATCCATTCACATTTTAACTAAATTCAACATAAGAAAAAGCTACAGAAACTCTTTCCCTCTTGTTTTCTCCTTCATGCACATAGGCTAAAACTTTCTGATCAATATTATTTCTCTTTCTCATAAATAATTGCTTTTAAGAAGTTCTTGCAGAAGTCGGCTATGACAATTTTCCTTTGTGTATCATTGTTTGAGAAAGGTTAATTTCGTACTGAGTTTTGGAGGACAGTTTCACTGGATATGAAGTTATATGGGTGTTTTCTTTTTCTTTCAGAACACTAAGAATTAGACTCAATTCTCTTGTTTGCATGCTTGCTATTGAAAAATCTACTGTAATTCTTGTTCAGGATGCTGGTTAGGTAAGTTGTTTCCCTACTTATAACTTATTTATCTATTTATTTATTGTTGTTCTGTAGTAAAATTATATAATAGCTACATGTAAATATTCATTGTTCTTGAGTATTCACCCTGCTTTGTCTCTATTCAGGTTCTCCAATACAGCATTTAGTGTTGGTATTAATACTTGAAGCTCTTATTCCCACTTATCTTCTTCATCTCTTCCTTCTTTTCCTACCATTCCAAGTAAATATATGATACTGTTATTTTACTTTTTTCCAATGATTTTCATGTTCAGTCTCAGTTTTGAGCCTGTAGGCTTATTTTCTTTATTCATTTTTATCATATTATATATCAATTTGGGAAACCTACCTGTTTTCAAACTCAGTGATTCATTTCCTGTCATGTTTAGTCTCTTGGTGAATCCATTAACTATATTCTTCATTTCTCTTACGATGTCTTTATTTCTATCATTTCCTCTTGATTACTTTTTAGTGTTTCTATATCTCTGCCCACATTAACCATCCGCATTTCATGCCATCTACTTCTCTACCATAGTTCTTGAAATATTAATCACATTATCTTGAATTCCCTTTCCAGTAATTCGAATATCGTGTCACTTCTAACTTTTGTTCCCGTGCTTCTCTTATTCTTTCAGGCTGCGTTTACTTTCTGATTTTGGTGGATCTTTCCATATTTTTATGAAACAATGGAAACATTGTAGCAGATGATGATAAATAAGGTAAGAAGATCAATAGTGTATTTATTTGAATCTGAGTAACAAAGAGTAACAATCTTTAATATGTGCTTTTCCATAGGACCTAGAGGCTCAAAACCCTCTAGTGTCCTTCTTTCTGTTTTCCCTATTAATTTAGGTTTTATCAAAGTAGCTCTTCTGAGAAAGTTAGTGATCTGCAGCTTTTTCATTTATCATTGACGACTACAATATTGGATTTTTGTTGACAAGATACTAAGGAGTGGGGATGGGGAATTGCAGATTCTATAATTTGTCATCATATTATGAAATGTAAGTTTGTCAGTATTCTGTATCTCTGGGCTGTGGCATTCACAAGGGTTTCCAAGTGCTTTGTTTCTTGTTCTTTAATAAGGTGCTAGAAAAAGCTAAAAGGGACTGGAATTTATTAATTTCCTTTGTACATTGAATAAAAGCTTTCACAAAGTTTACCTCAGAGGGGAACCTTCTGATATAAAGAAGACTAGCACAGACATATTTAATAATCATATCACTTACTTTCAGAGCTGAGAAATGATTTCTGTCAAGTGGGACTTCTGGAACTGCAAATGTAAAAAAATATGGAAAGTCTTCAAAGATGGTTCCAAACCCGGAATTCCTCCTGTTCTCTCTGGGGCAAACTCACTCAGCCACACTTTACCAAAATAACCACTTTAGTCTGCCTGTGAATTTACTGCTCCATCCAAGCAGATCTTGACAACAAATAAAAAGGGGGATTTAACTATGAGTTTGAGCTGCATAGTGAGCTCCTGTACCAAATACATAAGTCAGTAAATAGTCATAGGCTCTTGCAAATCTACTTTCATAAAATATGTATCTTCCTGGAATTTATAAACCATACTCATTGAGACAAAAACAACATTTATTGTCATAATTTAATGATATTCACAGAATAAAGAGCAAGTTTTGCCCTCTTTTTTTTGCATAATACTTGACTAATATGTACATTACTTTTTCTTCTTTGGAAAAAGAGAAATGTATAAAAGTAAAGAACATGTATATTGGTTGAAGAATTTTCTTTGGAAATCAAACAAAATTTTATATATGCATGATTATGTGGAAGAGTTTTGTTTATTTTTTTTTTTTTAATTTGGCTGGCTCAGGTTGCCTTCAGGGCAGGTTTTGTAAGGCTTGAAGATCTGGGGATTGAACCGTAGCATCCTAATTGCTTTATTTAACCAGTCACTTAAACAACTGAGCTAATGGGCAGGCCCCCAAAATATGTGTATATATTTGTCATAGCCTAAATTTGTTATGTAGTATTAAAATAAAAAGAGTACTATTTGGAGGGATTTTGTCTTAGTCATTTTTATGAATACGAATTCAAAATGAATGGGGCACAAGATTATTTACATTCATGAACTATAAACTAAGGGCAATGCACATAGATTATGCTATAATGCACCTACGATAGGAAAGTACCTGCCAATAATCTGAACACAGAGCAGGAATATAATGGATAATACAAAGGACACAAATGATTTCAGGATTAAAAAGGGGTAAGCTGAGAGTATATTTGAGGAGCCAAATTCAAAAATTTTACAGTGGATCTTTTTTTTTACTATTGAGAGACAAATATCAATCGGACAGTTTTGAAGATGATTAATAGGACAGTTTCAATAATTAATACATTTTACATTATTATCTTCCTAGTGGACATCCACAGCACAAGAAGCAGACAGGGTGTCCTATCAAAACAATATTATTGCCAATCTTTTACTCATAGAATTGAGGAAAAGTAGCTGCATATCTATCCTAACTATACTGTATACTCAAATACAAAATGGTCATCCCTTTGTATCACCATTTTTGTTAAGCCCTGTCAGAGATGGGATTCTACTGGCATTTAAGTATCATAGGTGCTTCCGTTCAGCATAGCACTCCAACACAGCCCAGTAGTTTACAATAGTAGTGGGATATCCACAGAAGTTGTTGACTAGAGCCTTTTGCAGATCAGGATATTAATATGGTTTTACTTTATGTACTTCATTTTTATACTTCTCTGCTGAATGGTGAAGACCAAGATCAAGCAAGACCTATATAACAAAAAATGTATCTTTTGTATATGATAAGGTCAGTCAAGTACACTCAGAGTTTATCCTGTAACCCTGTACTGCACCTTGTAGATCATTTGTCAGTGTCAGCCATGTGAATGAGTCATGACCATTGCTTGACCATTTGGCTCTCTGTGAAAGACTGTGTGAAAGTTTTCTCTCCATGTGACTCTCTTTAAGAACACTATACATCATTGATCGCATTCCTCTGTGGCTGCATAATCTTCTTGATCAGAAAATTTGAGGCACAACTGATTTACATGATGTTACAGTACAGATGCTTCTATGCCCTGAGTCTTCACTGACCTAAAATATTAGGGTCAAAATGTTGGCTGACCTTGCAGCCCTTCCTTTTCTCCAATTTTTGATCTGTAAACTTAGATTGCTACTCTTCAGAAGAGAAGCTGATTATTACCTTGTGACATACGCAGTTCAGTTTACCCTAACTACCTGTCTAAATATCAAACATCTTAGGCATAATGTGGTAACAGTTGTTTTCCATCAGGTATTGATGTATGTAACTTTAAGTTCTTACATAATACGAGGAAAAAATTTAAAATAGAAATAAATACATATTTTACACAGAAAATTATAATTCTAATTATATACAACATTTTAGCAAGACAGTCCGGTAAAATTTTTCCCCCTTGTGTCTTTTTCTTTTTCCACTTATTACACTTTAAAAATAAAAAAAAAAATTAATTGTGAAACATTGAGGTAATAATTGGTATACCATGACAAGAAGTATGTATTTAGCAGACCAGAAGGAGAGGCATTCCAAGCGTGATCCTTCTATTACTCATTGCTATCTTCAGTGCAGCTGCTTGGTTCACAGGTATCAGCATATATAGATAGTTGTGTTGAGAATCATACCAATTAATTGCTGTTTTCAAAAATCTGCTGATGTTTCTCAGGATCATCGCATTGCCAATCTTGTGAGAACAAAGGTATGGCTTTGTCCCTGTCCTATTTCAGAGCTTTTCTCCTTAACCTCTCCTCATTGTCCAATCCTCAAGTTTTTGCATTCCATTTAATTGTGTTATACCTTTCTATTTGTATTTCTTCTTTTGATTTCTTAAACTAGGGAGAGTATATGATATTTGCACATGTGGGTCTGGTTTATTTCACTTTTGAGGACATCTTCAAGTGGCATCCACTGAAATGTAAATGCTTCATGTTTATCATTCTTTATAGCTGAGCAATACTGTACGGTATAAAGATACCACATATTTTAAACCATTCCTCATGTGATGGGCATGTTGGTTGTTTTCAAATGTTGTTTATCACAAATTGTGCTGCTATAAATATAGGTACACAAATATCACTACGATATGATGTTTTCAGTTCCTCCAGGAAAATTCCCAATAGGGGGATAGCTGACTTGAATGGGACTTCCAGTCAGTTTTTTGAGGAGTTTCCACACTGATCTCCACAATGGTTGCACCAGTCTACATTCCCACCAGCAGTGGAGAAGTGCTCCCTTTTCCCCACATCCTCTCCAACATTTGTTGTTGGTTGATTTCCTTATGATAGCCTTTCTTTCTGGAGTGAGATGGTATTTCAGTGTGCTTTAATTTTTATTTCATGGATGGCTAGTGATGTGGAGCACTTTTTATATATATTTATTCACTTCTTTAATTTATTCTCTGAGAAGTGTGTATTCATCTCAGATGCCCATTTCTGGATTGGGATTTTAAATTTAAGGGCCCTGATATATATTAATTCTTTATAAATTCTAAAGAGCAGACCTTTATATGAGTGTTTATTAGTTAAGATTTTTTCAAAATATGTGGGTTATCTTTTGACTTTGCAGGTAATTTTGTTTGATGTGCAAAAACTTCTCAGTAAGAGTTGGTCCCAGTATTAATTCTTCCAGGTGTTTCCCTTGTGAATATATGTTTATACATAAACTCTTTGCCTAGCCCTATGTCTTCAAAATTTACTCCTACATTCTCTTCCAGGACATAGAGAGATTCTGTTTTAATGTTTAGAACTTTATTCCTTTTTGACTTTAGCTTAGTGCATGGGTCAAGATAGAGTTGGATCAAGTTTTAGTTTTCGGCATGTAGAAAGCCATGTTTTCCAGCACCATTTGTTAAAGAGGCTATCTTTCTTCCAGTAAGCTTGTTTGGCCCCTTTGTTGAAGATCAGGTGCCTGAATGTGTTTGCAGAGGCCTCTGCATCTTCTAATCTATTCCACTCGTCCTCAGGTCTGTTTCATTGCCAATACCATGTTGATTTTATCACAGTGGCTTTGTAGTATAATTTCAAGTCAGGAATTGTGATGCCTCCTGCCTTGTCTTTATTGACCAAGATTGCCTTTGCTATTCTAGGTCTCTTCTGGTTCCAAATAAATTTTAGGAATGATTTCTCTAGGTCTGCGTGGTATGCTAGTGGCAGTTTGATAGGGATTGTGTTAAATCTGTACAACAATTTTGGGAGTGTGGCTATCTTCATGATGTTGGTTCTTCCTATCCAAGAGCATGGATTATCTTTCCATTTTCTGATATCCTCTATGATCTCTTTTCTTACAGTACTACAGTTTTCCTTGAAGTGATCTTTGACTTTTTGGTCAAGTGAATTCAAAGGTATTTCATTTTCCGTGGTGCTATTGTAAAAGGTATTGTTGTTATAATTTTCCTCTCAGTGTGTTTGTTATCTGTGTAGAGGAGTGCTACTGACTTTTGAGTATTGAGTTTGTATCCTGCTATGCTATCGAATTTGTGTGTCGGTTCTGGTAGCTTCTTGGTGTAGATTTTTGGGTCTTCCAATAAAGTATCATGTCACCTGCAAATAGTGATAATTTACCTTTTTCTTTACCTATTCTTATTCCTTTTATTTCTTCCTCTCGTGTAATGGCTGCAGCTAATGATTCCAAAACATTATTGAATAAGAGGGTTGATAGAGGACATCGCTGTTGGCTTGTCATAGATGGCTTTTATGAAATTGAAGCAGAGACCTTCTAGTCCAATTTTCTGTAGGGTTTTGAACATGAATGACAATTGGAATTTGTTAAAAGTTTTTCTCCATCACTTGAGATGATCGTGTGGCTTTTAGATTTCATTCTATTGATATAGTGTATTACATTTATAGGTTTTAGAATACTGAACCATGCTTGCATCTCTGGGATGAATCCTACCTCGTCATGGTGTGTGATATTGATGATCATGTATTCTATTTGCTAGGATTTTATTGAGGTAATTTGTATCAATGTTCATTATGGAGATTGCCCTGTAGTTCTTTTTTTTAGTTGTGTCTTTCCATGGTTTTGGAATCAGTATAATCCTTGCCTCCAGGAATGATTTTTGGGGGACTTCTTCCTTTTCAAACTTATTGAAGAGTTTGAGGAGTGTAGATATCTTCCATACATTTCTTGTAGAATTCAGGTATAAATCCATCAGGACCTGGACTTTTCTTTGTCGGCAGTTTTTTTTTATTGAATTTTCTATTTCATTGACTGTTATTGGGTTATTGGGATTTGTTATATCTTCTTGATTTAGTTTTGGTAATTTGTACCTTTCAAGGAATCTGTCCATTTCTTCTGTGTTTTCTATTCTTTGATCGTAAACGTTCTCGATGTAGCTATTGATAATCTTCTGAATTTCCAGTGGGTCTGTGGTAATTACACCATTTTCATTTCTCATTGCTTCTATTTGAATTTTTCTTTCCTCTTTTTGATGAGGTGAGCTAGGGGCTTATCAATCTTATTTAGTCTTACAAAGAACCAGCTCTTCAATTAATTAATTCTTTGAACTTTTTTTTTTTTTTCATTTCAATTGAATTAGTTTCTGCTCTAATCTTTATGATTCCTTGCCATCTTTGGGCTCTTGGTTTGGTTTGCTCTTCCTTTTCTAAATGTTAAAGGTACAACATTAGGGTGTTTATTTGTTCTCATTCTGTTTTCCTAATATTTCAGTTCATAGGCATGAAATTCCCTCTGAGAACTGCTTTCAACATGTCCCATATGTTCTGATAACTTGTTGCTAAATTCTCATTGACTTGTATATATTTTTCAATTTCTTTTGTAATTTCATCTGTAACCCATTGATTGCTGAGTAGGGTGTTGTTTAATTTCCATATATTTAGGTGGTTTCTCTGATTTCTTTTGTCATTTATTTCCAGTTTCGTTGCATTGTGGTCAGATAATAAGCATGGGATAATTTCTGTTTTCTTGCATATACCTAAGAATGATCTATGGACTAGTTTGTGGTCTATTTTAGAAAATGACACATGTGCAGCTGAAAAAAAGGGGATTCAGCTGTGGTTGGGTTAAACACTCTGTATATGTCTATTTATTCCAAGCTCTGGTTCAGTTCTGCTACTTCTTTTCTAATTCTTTGTCTGGTTGACATATCTTTCTGAAATAAGGGTGTATTAAGCTCTCCTGTTAAGATTGTGGTCTTGGATATTAAATTTTTCATGTCCATTAAGAGTTGTCTTATACAGTTGGGTGATCCTGTGTTTGGTGCATGGATATTTCTGAGTGTTACTTCTTTCTCTAGAATTTTTCCCCTATCCAATATATAGTGACTGGCTTTATTTCATTTGATCATTCTTGATTTGAAGTTGAGCTGTCTGAGAACAGTATTACTACCCCTGTTTTTTTCTGAGGTGCTGAGATATGTAGTATTGTTTTCCATCCTTTTCTTTAAGCCTATGAATGTCTTTTTGAGTTGTGTGTTTCTTTTATACAGCATATTGTTGCATTTTGTTTCCTAATCCACTGTGCCAGTCTATTTCTCTTAATTGGTGAATTGAGTCCATTTGCATTATTGGTTATAATTGAGATGTGTTGATTTATGATTGACATGTTATTTAACTGCCATTGTTTATTCCTTTTTGTCCTGTGTTTAATTGTTTTCCCTATTTAGTGGGTTCTTTCTGTTCTCGTATGTGGAGTTCTTCTCCTTTTTGGTCACTCTCTAGAACATCTTTCAGCAGTCTGTGTAGGGATGGCTTTTTCATCATGAAATTCCTTAATTTTCTTTGTCGGGGAAGTATTTTGCTTCTCCATTAAATCTGAAAGAGAGTTTTAGAGGGTATAGTAGTCTGGGCTGGAATTTTTTTTCTTAGAATACCTGACATACTCTGCTCCATGCTCTCCTTGCCTTCATGGTTTGTGAAGGGAAATTAGCCATAATTCTGATGGGTTTTCCTTTGAATGTGATCTGCTTTTCTCTAGAAGCTTTCAGTATATTATTCTTGTGCTGGATTTCTCAGATCTTGACTATGATATCTCTAGGTGTGTTTTTAATTGGTTTGAAGTTATTTGATATTCTGAATGCTTCAGTTACCTGAATGTCAGATTGTTTCCTCATATTTGGGAAGTTTCTGCCCATAATCTTTTGATATCATTTTTATTGACTCCATATTAGTCTCACATTGTTCACCTTTGCATCGTCTTGCAGGTGATCAATTTTTTTTTTTCCTGCATCTTATTTGTTTTCAAGAGATCCTTTCTTACCTTTTCCCTAGGGACACCAACATGTTCAAGATCTGAAACTCTGTCTTAGCTTTCACTCAAATGGTTTTTTAGACTTCTGATTGAGATTTTAAATTTCTGTATATCTCTATGACTCTGCTTCATGCAACCTATTTCTTTCCTGTATTGCTCATTCAAAGAATCCATCATATTGCTAATCTCCTCTATTTTTTTAATCAATGTCTTCTTCGAGGTAGTTATTAATTCTTTTACTGCAGAGATTTTTTCACATTGGTTTTCCTCCATATGTGTCAATATTCAGATGCTATGAATTCAGAGATTTGTTTTTTTATTTCAAAATTAATTCTGCTCTGAGTTCCTCTTAACCTTTCTGCTGTTGTTCCTTTGTTTGAAATGCTGTTAATTCATACATTTCAGATGAGCTAGTGTCCTCTGCACTTGTTCTGGGTGGGTATTGGGTTTCCCCCATGTTTCTGCATTAGATTCCTTACTTCAGATGCTATGAGTTAAAAATTTCTCTTTTTATTTCAGGAATTAATTCTGCCCTGAATTCCTCTCTACATTTCTGCTGTTGTTTCTTTACTTCAGATGCTGTTAATTCATTCATTTCAGCTGTGCTATTGTCCTCTGAACTTGCCATGGGTGGGTTCGAGGCCTGCAATTGCATTTTGTCCTCGTTTTTGTCATTTTGTATAGCACTGATCTCTGGCCTTTGGTGTAGAATGTCGGTGCAGGTATAAGCTTAGCACCTATTGAAATTTGGATAGAAATCTGTTAAGTTTGAGTTTATCCAGTTATGCCTGGCCTGTGTCTAGCTGTTGTGTTCAACTCCTTCCTGCTGCAGCATATGGCAGTGAACCTGTTTTGCCCTTCTGGCACAACAGGGACCTGTGGTGGCCCTCTGTTGTCCCTCTGGCTCAGGGAGCACAAGGAGCACAGAAGCTCTTCCTCACACTCACTGACCAGGACTGGGCTGGATCTGCAGGTCCTGAGAGAATCGCACAAGTTCTCACACTCCTCGGGCTTGGAGGCAGCATTCTGGAGGGTTTCAGGGTTCCCATGGGGTGCAGGAGATAGTCTCACTCACACCAGTGCCTTAGTTTTTGTCTGGAGTGTCCCACGGCTGGTGCAGGGAAGATATCACAGTTGATCTGACAAGACAGTACAGTGAATATGGGAAGTGGGAATAAATGATATACAATGAATCCCTACTTTCTGTTGGGTATTCTTTAATTCTATAATCTTTACAGATGTTGTGAGACAGTATCCAGAAGTTTGTCCAGCCTTCTTGTTTGCTAGCTGCACAATTTTGAAGTTTGAATCTTGTATTCATTATTTATTTTAAAGCATTTATCAAATCTTCTTATGTTTGGTGTTATATTTATACAGATAAAAGATGTACACTTAACCTTGAGATATATTAGCAATTCAAGAATAAAGCTTATAGGTTTGAATGGAGCCAAAAAAAATTCGAAGCTTATTTTTCATATTATTTAAGCTTTCTTCTTAATGTTCAGTATCTTAAATTTATAAATAAAAAAAATGTGTATGAATTGTGTGGGGCAAATTTCCTACCCATTTAATAGAGTACATCTTGTCATTTTATCTTGCTATTTTCTTTGTTTTTCTCTTAATACACTATTGTGGAGCACTCATTAGTCTTTATTATGTTATTTTGCCTTTTACTAGTGCATGGAGAGAAATTACCAGCATTTTCTTTCATAAAATGAAAATCATAATCAGTTTACATTAGATATGTCACCATAAATGCTTTGTTTTCTGCTTGTCACTGCCCTTACTTAGAGAGAAACAGAATTGGTAGAAGAGAGGAATCTGTGCAGCTAGCTTTTTCACACTTTACAAATGGTTACAAAGTGATAATTAACAATGTGCTAAATACTAGGTGATAATGCTCAGCAGAATAAGGTGAAAATTAATTGTCTGCGATACGATAGCATTGGAATGGTTCATTTCCTTAAAAACAATTGAAGCAGACAAAAAAAAAAAATGACAGTCTCTAGTTCTGAAGAGGATAATACACTATCATCCAATCAATTGATTTTAAACTCTACTAGTCATTATCATCATCTTTCATTCACGTTTCTGTTCATTCAACAAACATTTACAGAATACTAAGATTCTGTCTGCAAAATGAGAAATACTGTGGAATAAAGCAGCAAGTGGCAGACAGATTGTCTCTGGCCTCTTGGGAATTGTACTATATCAAGTTCTGTCACCTTCTATGCCGCTTTAGTATGAATATCACCATCATAACCATTGACTCTAGGGTTTATATTCAGTGTTAATAGGAGCAGTACCAGATAGGGAAAGATGAGCCACCTCCTGTGTGATGGATCACGCTCACCTTTTTTTCTCATCCTCAGTCTTAACATTGATAGTATAAATTTATAATGTTATTTTCTCAGAAAAACGTATCACCCCTTTAAACATAGACTAGACTATACCTCCAAATACTATATTTCACTTGCCCTCCGAAAATATTGAATCCTCAAATCATCCTTTCTGAATGAGTATATAAAATAGTAGAGATGCTGGACCTGTTTCCATATTTGTGATGATTATTGTATCATATGTGTCAGAAGTAGGCACAGGAGGCACCCATTTCTACACAAACAATCAAACAAAAACAGTCTTAAAATCTACAACCAACTGTTTTACTCCATCATTGTCAGTGACCCACTCAGTTTACAATACTTTAACTTCAAATTTCCTCTCTCAACTGCTCACTGACTGCCTTACTCTGGAAATGTTTGTCCTGCCGGTGAGCACCTACTATGACCCTCATGTTCCATCTGGAGTCCTGGCTCCCTTCTTGTCTGATGTGGGGAATGAAAAAGATTGGTCTGCTGCTTCTGAGAACAATCAACTTACACTTGGGTGACAGCAATGAAAATGAAGAAAGGGAAATAAATCTAAAAATACCCAGTAGAACATTACAACTTAGGAAAGAGTATGTAAAAGTAATGCAGTAACTACACAAGCCACAAACAGAAAAATGGTGTCACTATTCACCATAGCTTATAACTCAAGAGAAAGAACAGAACTAAGGAGTGCATAGTTGATTCTGTAGTGGATACGTTGATAGCGACATTTATTGAAAACACTAATTTCCAAATAGAGAAATGTAATACTGCTAGAATTTTAAGTCAGTGAGAGGTTGAAATAATCCATTAATCCATTACAATGGGAGAGAACAGGGAGCATGGTTGTTATCTTCATAATAGAAATACGGAGGATGAGATCAAACAGGCAGATTTAAAGGGCATTCTTGGCCCTTTGTAATGAATCAGACATATGTATTTCTGATTACATAAAAAGAAGATGGGGAAAAATGTATGATTTATAGAAAGCAAAACCAAAAGAAGAAAGAGATTCATGGATGGAATCTTTGGGGATTGAGACAATAAAATACAAGCATAATTGGTGAAATAGGAAAGACAGGAGCAAAGCAATGAAAATACAGGAGAGATCCAGATGGAAGAGAAAGGACAAGGGAAATCGTGCAAATATGTGGGAGAGTTCTGAGTTAATAAAAGTCAATACTTTCTTTGTTCAGGATCTATGGTAGTTTTGGTGCTCTTAGTCCTCAGAGATCCAAAGCAGACTTTAGTATATTGGCAAATATAAGTGAAGACAGAGTTTTATGAAATATAAAGTGCAGTATCCTGAGATGACAGAATCAGGAAAACACCAGTTCTTTGATGATAGCAAGAGTTTCCCTAGAGCATATGGTGCTTGGATCAAGAGCGTATAATTGCTAAATCAATCCACTGATTGGTTTGGCATAGATCTGGCTAGGATTAAAGATGTGAGTGCTGTACTTATTCTAGTGTGGGTAGCCTGTATAAAATATAAGCAAGATTGAATGTCAACGGAGTGCCCACTTTTGACAGGTGTAGACAAAGGAAGGGTTGTAGAAAGAAAAAATCATCCTGTGTGTGTATAGACAGTACAGTTGGGTTAGATAACGCTGTGCTTCTACATAATTCTATGAGAGGCAAGATCTGCACTATTGGTGGTGGGACAGGATATTATGTCGGCTTTTAGTGCTATGGTCAT
>PVKA01009316.1:0-68950 GCA_004027165.1 Ctenomys sociabilis | reverse complement strand
AGTCAAAATGGATTAAAGATCTAAACATTAAAACAGAAACACTCAATCTCCTGGAAGAGAAAGTAAGAGGAACTCTTGAAGACATAGGGGTAGGTAAAGAGTTCATGAACAAACATATATTCGCACGGGAAGCACTTGAAAGAATCAACAACTGGGATCAACTCTTCTTAAGGAGCTTCTGCATGTCAAAAGAAATTGTCAACAGAGTGAAAAGACAACCCACATTTTGAAAAAATCCTAAGTAATAAGCAATCAGACAAAGGTCTGCTGGCTAGAATATATAAAGAACTAAGATGTAACAGGACCCTCAAATTTAAAGACCCAATTCAGAAATGGGCATCAGAGATGAATACATACTTCTCAGAGGATGAAATTAAAGAAGCGAATAAATATATGAAAAAATGCTCCACATCACTAGTCATCCAAGAAATGCAAATAAAAAGAACACTGAGATACCATCTCACTCCAGAAAGAATGGCTATCATAAGGAAATCAACCACGAACAAGTGCTGGGAGAAGTTGTGGGGAAAAGGGAACACTTCTCCACTGCTGGTGGGAATGTAGACTGGTACAACCATTGTGGAGGTCAGTGTGGAGACTCCTCAAAAGAGTAGGACTAGAAATACTATTCAAGCCGGCCATCCCCCTACTGGGAATTTTCCCAAAGGAACTGAAAACATTTTATCATAGTGATATATGTGTACCTATGTTTATAGCAGCACAATGTGTGATAGCAAAATCTTGGAAACAACCAAGATGTCCATCACATGAGGAATGGTTGAAAAAGATGTGGTATTTCTATATAATGGAGTATTACTCAGCTGTTAAGAATGAAAAGTTTGAAGCATTTATACTTAAGTGGATGCCTCTTGAACATATACTCATAAGTGACATAAACCAGACACACGTGTAAATATCGTATAATCTCCCTAGTATAAGAAGCGAAAAACAGAAATACAAGTGGAAACATACAACAACAACTAAAATCAATTGAGTCAGATAAGGCAAAGTGAATGGCATATGCTGCAGGATACTAATCAGCTTTTCTTCTGGATGGTTAACAACCTAAGATCAAAGTTGGAGAAATAGAAGATCCACAAGGCCAGCCAACATTTTGGCCCTAGGCTTTCAAGGTCAGCGAAGACTCAGGACATAGGAGAACCTGTACTGCAACATCATGAAACTCGGTTGAGCTCCAAATTTTCTGAACAAGGAGATTATGGGGCCACAGAGGAAAGAGATCGAAGTTCTATAGTGTGCCTGGGGAGAGTCACATGGAGAGAAAACTTTCTCTCAGGCTCTCACAGAGAGAAAACTGGTCAAGCATTGGCCGTGACTCATCAACATGGATGACACAGACAAAGGATCTACAGAATAAGGTACAGGACTACTAGATAAACCCTGAGGGGACTTCACTGACCTCATAAGAAACATAAAGTGCATGTGTTGGTATATAAGTCTTGCTCTATCTAGGTCTTAACATCCAGCAAAAAAGTATAAAAATGAAGTATACTTCGTGGGGCCATAATATTAAGTTGAGCTGTAAATGGCTATGGTCGACAACATCTTCGGATAACTCACTATTGTTGTGGAATGCTGGACTGTGTTGGATTGTGTTGTCGAGTTCAAGCACCTAAGTTAGTTGAATGATAATGGAGTGCCCATCTCTGGCAGGTGTAGAGCAAAGAAGGGGTATAGAAAGGAAGACTCATGATATGTGTGTATGAACAGTACAGTTGGAATTGATAATGCTGCGCTTCTACATAATTCTCTGAGTGGCAAAATTTGCACTAATGGTGGTTGGACAGGATATTATGTCGGCTTCTAGTACTATGGATGACCACTAGGAAAATAACAAGGTAGAAAGTATTAATTATTGAATCTTTGATGTAATTCAGGTATAAAAAATAAGATACTCAAACAGCTACAGTCTCTGAATTCACTGATAAGAGACATACGGTATAATAATGTCTGTAAGTATAATATCATGTATACACCTTTTATGATACCAAAACATTATGAAAACAGTTTGCATTGTATTAAGTTATGAAATCCATCTTGTCAAAATATCTTAAAACTGTCTCATCGATATTTGTACTTCAATAAAACAAAAGAAAAATAAAAAAATAAAAAAGACATTGATTAAAAAAAATAGATTAGAAAAATGACAGATTCCTTGATTGAGCAACACAGAAAAGAAATAGATCACATGAAGCAGAGTCAAAGAGATATATAAGAACTTAAAATCTCAAGCACAAGCCTCCAGAACCATTTGAGTGAAAGTGGAGATAGCAGTGCAGATCTTGAAGACACTAGTGCAGCTAGTGAAAAGGTAAGAAAGTATCTCATAAAAACAACTAGGATGCAGGAAAAAATAATTCGTCACCTGCAAGACAGTGCCAAGATGAATAATGTGAGACAAATAGGCATCAGTGAGAAAGAAGGAGTCAATACAAATGATATAAAAAGAATATGAGCAGATGTAATAGCAGAAAACTTCCCAAATATAAGGAAACAATCTGACATCTAGGAAAGCAAAGCATACAGAATGCCAAATAACTTTAACCTGATTAAAAACACACTGAGACATATCATAGTCAAGATTGCAGAAATCCATCACAAGAATAATATGCTGAAAATGGCTAGAGAAAAGCAGCAGATCACATTAAAATGAAAACCCATCATAATTACAGCTGACTTCTCTGTACAAACTATGAAGGCAAGAACAGTATGGAGCATAGTACTTCAAGTCCACTATAAAAACAAATTCCAGCCCAGGCTATTATACACTGCAAAACTCTCTTTCAAGTTGATGGAGAAGTGAAACATTTCCACAACAAAGAACAACTAAAAAAATTTCATGATGACAAAGCCAGCCGTATACAGGCTACCAAAAGATGTTCTAGAGAGAGACCAAAATGATCAGAGCTCCAGCAATGAGAACAGAAGGAACCCACTAAATAGGGCAAACAAACACAGCACAAATAGTAGTAAACAGGATCAGATAAATAACATGTCAATCATAAGTCAACACATCTCAATTATAACCATCAATGTAAATGGACTCAATTCACCAATTAAGAGAAATAGACTGGCACAATGGATTAGGAAGCAAATTCAACAATATGTTGTATACAAGAAACACAACTCATAAAGAAATTCATAGGCTGAAAGTAAAAGGATGGAAAACAATACTATATATCCCAGCAACTCAGAAAAAAGCAGGGATAGCAGTCTTATTCTCAAATAGTCTCAACTAATACCAAGAATGATCAAGCAAAATAAAGAAGGCCATTATATATTGCTTAGCCAAAAAATTCAAGAGGAAGACATAACACTCACAAATATGTATGCACCAAACATGGGAGCACCCAGCTGTATAAGACAAATCTTAATGGACATAAAAAATCTAATATCCAAGATCACAATCTTAACAGGAGACCTTAACACCCCCTTATCCCAAAAAGATAGGTCAACCAAACAAAAATCTAGCAAAGAAGTAGCAGAACTGAAACAGAGCTTGGAACAAATGGACTTACTGGACATATGCACAGTATTCCACTCCACCACAGCTAAATACACATGTTTTCAGCTGCACATGGATCATTTTCTAAAGCAGACCACATACTGGTCCATAGGTCATGCTTAAGTATATGCAAGAAAACAGAAATTATCCCATGCATATTATCTGACCTCAGTGCAATGAAACAGGAAATAAACAACAAAAGAAACCAGAAAACCCCCATAAATACATGGAAATTAAACAACACCCTACTCAGCAATCAATGGGTCAAATATGAAATTAAATAAGAAATTCACCAATTGTATACAATTCAATGAAAATACCACAGCTTAGCGGAATTTATGGGATGTGATGAAAGCACTTCCCAGAGGGAAAATCATAGCTATGAACTCACACATTAGGAAAAGAGAACAGGAACAAACATTCCAATGTTGCAACTCCAACATTTAGAAAAGGAAGGACAAACCAAACCAAGAGCTGCTCTCATCATAAAGATTAGAGCAGAAATTAATTCAATTGAGATGAACAAAACAGTTCAAAGAATCAGTGAATCAAAAAGCTGGTTCTTTGAAAGACTAAATAACATTGATAAGCCCCTAGCTAACCTGATCAAAAAGAAGCAAGAAAAAATTCAAATACAAGCAATAAGGAATGAAAAGGGTGTAACTACCACAGACCCAGTGGAAATTCAGAAGACTGTCAATACTTACTTTGAGAATCAATACTCTAATAGAATAGAAGACACAGACAAAATGGGCAGATTCCTAGAAAGGTACAAATTACCAAAACTGAATGAGGAAGATATAACAACTCTCAATAACCCAATAACAGCCAATGAAATGTGAAATGCAATGAAAAGACTGCCAACAAAGAAAATTCCAGGTCCTGTTGGATTCACAGTTAAATTTTACAAAATACTCACAGAAGATATAGTCCCTACACTCCACAAACTCTTCAATGAAATTGAAAAGGTAACACTTCTCTCAAAATCATTCCTGGAGGCAAGTATTATACTGATACCAAAACCTGAGAAAGACACAACAAAAAAGAGAACTACAGCCTAATCTCCCTCATGAACATAGATGCAAAAAAATCCTCAATAAAACCCGACCAAATAGGATACATCAAATCATCAGGAAGATTATACACCATGAACAGGTAGGATTGATCCCAGGAATGCAAGTTAGGTTCAATATACCTAACTCTATATGTGTAGTACACTATATCAATAGGGCAAAATCTAAAAACCATATGATCATCTCAGTTGATGCAGAAAAGGCTTTTGACAAAGCCCAACACTCATTCATGTTCAAAGTCCTACAGAAAATTGGAATAGATGGCCTCTACTTCAATCTGAATAAAGCGATCTATGACAACCTAGTGGCTAACATAATTCTAAATGGGGAAAAACTGAAATCTTTTACTCTCAGAACTGGTACAAGACACGTATGTTCTCTATCACACTTTCTAATCAATATAGTTCTGGAATCATTAGAAAAGTGGGAGAAAAAAGGGAATAAGAATAGGTAAAGAAAAAGTTAAATTATCATTATTTGCAGATGACATGATACTTTACTTGGAAGACCCAAAAACCTCCACGAAGAAGCAAGTAGAATTGATATACAAATTCAGTAGCATAGCCAGATATGAAATCAATACCAAAAAGTCAATGGCATTCCCCTACACAGATAACAAATACACCAAGAGGGAAATTAGGGAAATAATACCTTTTACAATAGCATCACAAAATGAAATACCTTGGAATTCATCTAACTAAAGAAGTCAGAGATCTTTTCAAGGAAAATTACAGTACTATGAAAAAAGAGATTGTATTGGATTTCAGAGAATAGAGATATTCCCTGCTCCTGGATAGGAAGAAGCAACATCGTGAAGATGGCCATACTAACAAAATTGTTTTACAGATTTAATGCAAATCCTGTCAAAACTACCACCAACATACCTTCCAGACCTAGAGAAATCATTCCTAAAATTTATTGGAACCAGAAAAGACATAGAATAGCAAAGGCAATCCTGGCCAACAATGACAAGGCAGGAGGCATTACAATTCATGACTTGAAATTATACTACAAAACTACTGTGATAAAATCATCATGTGATTGTCAATGAATTAGACCTGAGGATCAATGGAATAGATTAGAAGATACAGAGGCCTCTATAAACACACTCAGCCACCTGATCTTCAACAAAGGAACCAAACATGCTTACTGGAAAAAAGGGTAGCCTATTTAGCAAATGGTGCCAGAAAAACTGGCTCTCTACTTGCCAGAAACTAAATCTTGACCCATCTCTATCACCATGCACTAAGCTACAGTCAAAATGGATTAAAGATCTAAACATTGAAACAGAAACACTCAATCTCCTAGAAGAGTAAGTAGGAAGAACTCTTGAAGATGTAGAGATAGGCAAAGAGTTCATGAACAAAAATCAAATTGCACAGGTAATACTTGAAAGAATTAACAACTGGGACCACCTCTTATTTAGACGTTTTTGCATATCAAAAGAAATTACCAACAAACTGAAAAGACAACCCATAAATTTGGTAAAAGTCTTAACTAATAAGCACTCAGACAGAAATCTGCTCTCTCAAATTTATAAAGAACTAAAAATCCTTAGGTCCCCTAACTTTAAAGACCCAATCCAGAAATGGGCACCTGAGATGAACACACACTTTTTAGAGGACAATTTTAAAGTAGCAAATAAATATATGAAAAAATGCTCCGCATCACTAGCCATCCATGAAATGCAAAGTACAACAACACCTAGAAAGAATGGCTATCACAGAGAAATCAGCAAACTGCAAATGTTGGAGAGGCTGTGGGGAAAAGAGAATCCTTATCCACTGCAGGTGGGATTGTAGACTGGTGCAATCATTGTGGAAATCAGTGTGGAGACTCCTTAAAAAACTCCCATTGAAGCCAGGTATCCTTCTACTGGGAATTTTCCCTGAGGAACTGAAAACGTCGTATCACAGTGATGTATTTGTACCTATGTTTATACTAGCACAATTTGTGATAGCCATATCTTGGAAACAACCAAGATGCCCATCAGCACAAGGAATGGTTGAAAAAGATGTGTTTTTTTAATACAATGGAGTATTACTCAGCTATAAAGAATGATAAACTCAAAGCCTTCATATTTAAATGGATGCCACTTTAAGATATAAGCAAAATAAATGAGACCCACATGTGTAAATATCATATATTCTCCCTAGTGTAAGAACTCAAAAGAAAAAATTCAAATAGAAAGGTATAACACAATGAAAAGGAAAGTGAGAACTTGAGGATTGAACAACGAGGAGGGGGTAAGGAGAAAAGCTGGAAAACATGACAGGGGCAAAGCTATACCCTTATACACACAAGATGGGTAAGGCAATGATCCTGAGAAACATCAGCAGTTTGTTGAAACTAGCAGTTAACTGGTAGGATTCTCACCTTGACTAACTACATGCTGATACCTGTGAACCAAGCAACAGCACTGAAGATAGCAATGTGTAATAGAATGGTCACACTTGGAATGCCTGTCATTCTTGTCTTCTAAATATATACTTCTATTATGACATAACAATTATTACCATACTGTCTCTGAAGTAAAAGTTTTGGGGTTTTTTGTTTGTTTGTTTGTTGTTGTTGTTTTTAGATAAAGGATAATAAATGAAAAATAGACACAGAAAAAAATGTAACAGGACTGTCCTGCTACAATGCTATATATGGTTATATTTCTAAAATTCTATGTAAAAATATGTGTTTATTCCTATTTTTTAAAATTATTTTTTCTTCGTATTTTGTAGGGACTTAAAGTTCAAAATATCAATATGTAATGGAAAATACCTGTTCCATGTTATGCCTATGATGTTTGATATTTAGACAGATAGTTAGGATAAACAGTACTGCATATGTTGCAGCATAATAACAAGCTTCTCTTCTGGAGGTTTAACAACCTAAGTTTGCAGATCAAAAATTAGAGAAAAAGAAGGGCTACAAAGTCAGCCAACATTTTGGCCCTAGCCCTTCAAGGTCAGTGAAGACTCAGGAAATAGGAGAACCTGTACTGTAACATCATGTAACTCAGTTGTGTCCCAAATTTTCTGATCAAGGAGATTGTGGAGCCTCAGAGGAAAGTGAATAATGATGTATAGTGTGCCTAAGGATAGTCACATGGAGAGAAAACATTCTCTCAGGCTTTCACAGAGAGAAAATTTGTCAGGCAATGGCCATGACTCTTCCATATGGCTGACACTGACAAAGATCTACAAAGTGTGATACAGGGTTACAGCATAAATCTTGTGGGTACATGACTGGTCTTATCAGATAACAAAAGTTACATTTTTTGTTATATAGGTGTTGCTTTGTCTTGTTCTTAACCATCCACCAGAAAAGTATAAGAATGAGGTAAGTAAAGTAAAGCCATATTAATATGCTGAGCTGTGAAAGGCTCAAGTCAACAACTTTGGCAGATAGCCCACTATTATTGTGGACGGAGTGTTTTGCTGAATTCAAGAACCTATAATAATTGACTGACAGTAGAATACCCATCTCTGACAAAACTAAAGAAAAAAGGATACAAAGGAAGAATCATTTTGTTTTTGTATATAGAAAGTAGTTAGTTTAGGCTAGATATACAGCTACTTGTGCTTAATTCAATGAGAAGAAAGATTTGTACTAATATTGTTTGGACAGGATATGCTGTCTGCTTCTTGTAATATGGATAACCACTAAGAATGTAACTATGTGCAATGTATTAATTATTGAAACTGTCCTTTAATTGATTTTGAAACTGTTTCATTGCTATTTGTTTCTCAAAATAAAATAAAGTATGGTTATTACAATTTCCACCAAACAATTCAGGGTGGTTAGTGGAGATTGGAATACCATATCTTCCCAATGTGCAGGTGGTGCAAAAGGTAGATCAAGAATGTAAGCCCCATAGGAGACTGGTTCCATAGAACCAGCCTGACAAGTAATTATAGCCATCAAAGAAACGAAAAGGGTTTGGTGAGTCATAGGGACCCCCTGGTGCAAGAGCATTTGTTGAGCTGCATTAGCCAATGATTTAAGTTGGCCCCATGTGGCAGATTTACTTCTTTTGGTGCTGTGTGCAAGGTGGAATCCCTGCTCCTGCTGAATATTTAGCTACTGCATGGGTGGTATCAGTGTCTAGAGTCATCTTTGGCCCCTGTGGCAGAGGAATCAGGGCTTGCTCTGGTATCATCAGATTGGTGTAGTCCATAATGATGAATCAGATGCTCAGAGATCCAAATGGGAGAATCTGTGTCCTGAGGAAAAAGACAAGCATAGCCCCTACCCCATGTCAGGAGGGTGTTTGGGCCCTTCCATTGCCCTGTCAGAGAATCCTTCCATATAACCATAAGATGGTGGGTAGCCTGTCATTCCCAATGGCATTGAGCTGAAGAGAGACCTACAGAATCCAATTTAAATATTTAAGTGTGAGTTTAAATCATATAGTGTATGGTTTAAAAGTGATTGAGGAGAGTTATGGGTAAACTCCCCCTTTTTTTGTATTTGAGTTTTTAGCATTTGATGTGCTCATTCTACAGTGGCTTGTCCTGAGGGTTATACAGGTTACCTACAACATGAGAAATAGTGAATTGGGAACAGAAATGCTGAAAAGCCTGGAATGTGTAAGCTGGAGTATTATCAATCTTGATTATGGAGGGAATGCCTAATATTGAAAAGCAATGCAGCAGGTATTGAATTACATCTTTTGTGGCTTCTGCTCTCCCTATGGCAATCAGGAAGTAAGGATATCAATACATACATGCACATAGGACAGACATCCAAAGGAAGAGAGGTAGGTTATATCCATCTGCCAGATGTGATTGGATTGAAGACCTCGAGGATTGACAACTGGAACTGACAGATGTTGAGGGCAACATGAACAATTGCAGACACTACTGCAAGCAGCCTCATGACTGATTTTTTTAATTTTATTGATAAAGAAATAGCAGTGAGACAGTTTCAAAACAGGTTAGTGGGCCAATTACAATTATTAATACATTGCATAATGTTGTCTTGGTAGTTATTCATATTACAAGATGCAGAAATGATACCTTGTCTAAACACTACTAGTACAAATCTTCTCACTGAAGCAAGAGATAGCTGTATATCCTAACTAATTTGTATGTACAGATATGTATTTTTTCTTCACTGCAAAATGGTCCATTTATATTCCTTTTTTGTTTAGTTTTGTCAGATGGGTATTTCATTGCCATTCAAGTATTGTAGGTGCGTGAATTCAGCAAAATAATCCAATATAATCCTAATGAGTGATTTTAAACTGCCATTGCAGTGCTGTATATTTTGATGGTGCAAGGCATGAGAATAGCTTTCTGTAGAAGAGATACCCCTACAAAAATAGGTCAAGTTAAAAAAATCTGCTTGTTGGTTTCCTTCATGAAGAGGTCTTGGTAAATAAGAATATGACCTAATGAAACCTAGGAAAAATGGATGTGACCTCGCCTGGATTAATTCTTGTAACTGAGTTAACAATTTTAGAATATGAGAAGAAGTTGGAAGAGAAGCAATTTCAATGTGAGGAATTAGGCAAATAACATATTGTGAATCTGAATAAATGTTAAAAGGTGATGAAACCAGCTGTTGAAAGGCAAAAATTAAAGTTAAAAGTTCTGTCCATTGAGCAAAAGTTTCTGTAGTCTGTCTGCAATAGGACTTACCATCAATAATAGTAACAGCCAAACCATTAGAGGAACCATCAGTAAATAACAAAGAGGCAGAATGAGGAGCAGGATCCTGTAAGCCCCGGAGTGAAAATATTACAGGATTTCTGGAAATGAAAGTTAGTAGGGGATGAGAAGGCAAATGGAAAGTCACTTGTCCTGTAAAACAAGAAAATGCTATCTGCCATTCATCATCATTCTGTAGTAGCCCATAATATAGTTGTTTGTTATATGGAAAGGCAATGGTTTGCATCTCCTTACCAAATACTTCTTTACTCAATATGCATCCTTTTGATATTAAAGTAGCAACTGGAGATGAATAAGATACTATTACTTTTTTGCTGGTAACAGGTAAATGTAACCACTCAAGAGGTCCTTGTTGCCACTACACTCCCAACAGGGGTAGGGAGCACTATCATCATCCAAGTTTGGGAGTAATCTCACCTTAGGACTTGCTGTCTGTCCAAAGCTGGTTGAACTTTAATTAATGCTAAATTTCCTTATTCAGTGAGTTGTCCAGGAGAGGATAGATTGAATCCCCTCGAAGTATGTCAAATAAAGGTTTAAGATCTGCATTAGTACCTTTTGACAAAGGTCATATCTGATTAATATCTCATAGTAGTTGTTGAAAATCCTTTGAAGTAGACAGTTTGTCAGTTCTCATTTGTATTTTTTAGGGGAGATATAGTGGGTACTTATAGTTCTCTTGAGATAAGAGAAAGGTGATTGGAACTGAACTTTATCAGATGCAATGGAAAGCCCATGTTGAAGTAATTGTGAGGAAGTCTCCTGTAGAATTTCTTGTAGAATGGTACCATCATGTAATGGACTATATAGGCCTCAGGGAAAGCATCTCTGATTTTGGGCAACAAACTTCTGACATAGGGTTGGACTGTTTGCTATTCAGTTCTCATTGGGGGAGAATTTTCCATTGATACCAAACCAGAAGCTCTTTATGATTAGGAGAAGAAAGACTGAATGCAAAGCATGGAGAATCTTTTGGATTCAGGGATATAGGGAAGAAAAAATCCTGAGATCAATAACAATAATAGCAAAATTTGGGGGGTTTGCCACAGGAGATGGGAAGCCAGGTTGTAGAGGTCTCATAATTTCCATAGTGGCATTGATAGCTCTTAAATTTTGTAACAGTTTCCATTTACCTGACTTCTTTTCAATAACAAATATGGGACTGTTGAAGGGTCCTATATGGCCTAATTTTAATTGTTCTTGAATAGTAATCTCACTGCTTATAATTTTTCTTGAGTTAGGGGCCACTGCTCTACCTGTATGGGGTCACTGTTTTTCCATTTTATTGGGTTAGCAGTTTGTGCTGCAGTGGCTCCTAGTGAAAACTCTGATATCCAAGGCCTGTCCAAGACTGATTGGGCTTGGATTGAACAAAATTTATAAAATCTTGCATTTGTGCACCTAGGCCTTGGATCAGGTAAATACCCCATGTCTAACATTTGAGCAGTCACTTTATGGTTAGGGATATAAAGCATTACTTCCATTTGTGATAGAATATCTCAACCCCACAAGGTGAAAGGCAGTGCAGGCACAACATCTGGCAAAAAGGTGCCTAACCCCTTATCTCCATCTGACCAAGATAGAATTTATGCACTCCACATGGAGTTAACATTAGCTCCTATGCCAATGTTGCATAGGTGGCAGCAGTCTGCTGTGTGGGCCAAAAATGAAGCCAGTCTTTTTTGAGAGAAGCAAGAGCTATCAGCTCCCATATTCATAACTCCATTAATGGGGATTTCTTCAACATAAAATTTTTTCATAGATAAGCTTTGTTTAATTTCTTGTAACCAAAAGGCAGAATTATTAGACCCAAAAGCCTTTGTACCCTCTGTCTTGAGAGTTAACTGTTTTTCCTGTCTTGTGAATAGGGACTGAAACAAATTGAGCAACTTTTTGGCCTTTCTCATTAGTCACAACTTTTGTAGGAGGGGAAAGCATAATATTTATTTCCCCAGTATAATCAGTTACTCCTGGGATAGCATAAATGCCTTGCAGAGATATAGAATTGTGTCCCAGCAAAATACATGCAGTCCCCACAGGGGACCCTTTACTCCTGTAGGCAAAGCAGTGGTAGACATATCAGGGGTTAATATTGCTTAGGCAGAGGAACTAAGGCCCAAACTGAGGGTTTGTAGGGTGGCTCCTTGGAGCTCTGTGACAGAAGAAAGGGAATGATTGAATCATACCCCAATTAGGTTGGGGGCTTGAGCCTCCCTTTCAAGTTTCCCAGATTGGGAGGAAGAGGATTTCCATCCTTATCAAACTTAGAATGGCATTCCTTAGCCTAGTGATTTCTCTGCCTACATCGCAGACAGCCCATTTGGTTTCATTTTCCTTTTGTGAGCATTCATGTCTAAAATACCCTTTTTGCCCATAAGAAAAACATACAGTTTTTGTTTTGTCCCTCAGATCTGAAATATTGAGTAATGGTTTTATCTTTCAGTGCAGCAGCAAGAGCAATCCCCTCCATAAAGGAAGGTCCAATGTCAGCACATTGCCACAGAAAACAAGAGAGCTGCCCATTCTACTTTATAGGTCTGTTGGCTGCTAGACATGCCAAATTTGAATTTTCAAAAGACAATGTTTGGTTAGAAGCTGAGCAACATCTTCATCTGTTGTTATTCTGGTGACTGCTTACATAAATCTAGAGACAAAATCTTGATAAGGCTCATCTGCCCCTTGCCTAGTTTTACTTCATGTCCCTGTATGAGATTGGTTAGTTGGTAAACAGTGCCAACCATTAAGAACACAGGAGTTTATTTGCACACAGACATCCAATCCATAGGATATAAACCCTGTTGATCAATGGTGTGGTATTCGCTATTATCCACAAGCATGTCATGTGTTATAGGGAGCCTGTTCTTCTGATTTTCCTGTGCCTGCTGCATGCAGCATTCTCCATAATCTAATTTCCACATAAGTCATCTCTCTGTAAAGATTTAGCCACCTGTCCGCAGTTATATGGAATCATTCTAAAATCAGCCAAGGAATAAACCAAAGCAGTTGTATAAGACACAGTTGAACCACAGAGGTCCAGGCCTCTTTTAACTCCTTCAGTAATTTAAAATTTAATGGCTTATATGATCCAGCATTATTAGCATCCACAGTGATGGAATGCTCAGAAATTAAAATCCTCTTCTTGTTTAGCCTTTTGAATGGCTTGTTCAAAAGGAAAACAAACAGGAGCAGAAGATTTTTCTTCCATGGTCAAAAATCACATCAGGGGAACCTACCTGAATTTTGCAAGGAGGATGATAGATACTGGTAGGAGGTATTTCCTTTTTGACTCTGGAAAGTTTTATTTTCAAAAAGCTTGAATACTTCCTTTTACTTCTGAACAGCCTGTGGACTACACAGCTTTTGCAGCATGTACATCAATTTGGAAAGATCTAAAAGCCCATTAGGATCAAAATTAACTTCTTCCACTGGTGTATCGTTCTGAAGGACAGGAAAAGTAAGATCATCATGGCCATATCATGTGGCTTCCTCCTCAAGCTGACTTATGTGGAAATCAGATTATGGAGAATGCTGCATGCAGCACGCACAGGAAAAATCAGAGGAACAGCATCATCAGGATCCAGAGGATCCTCATCCTCTGTGTCCCTTAACAGGTTATTAGAGGAAATAGTTAACCTGATTTATAAAAAGGATCTATCTTACCTTTTGGAGTAGGACTGCACAACAGAGGAGTGGTTTCTGAAGGGGCTGATGGAAGCAGTTTACCTTTGATACGTAGGAGCTTATGTTGAGGGTCTAAAGCATCTTTGATCAGATTCCATAGAGCAAAAATATCCACTGGAACATGCTCAGGCCCATGTTCTGTATAATATTTTTTGAGGACTTTCCTACCTTCAGCCAAGTCTGGAAATTTATAGTTCCCTCCTCCAGGAACCGAGGGCAGTATTCTTGAATGAATTGTAAAAATCTGCCAACTTGTTGACAAGTTTTTATGCCTCATACCTTTAGCATAGATTGTACTATTTCTATAAGGAACATATGTTCCTTAGACTCCTTATTGCCCATAACTTCTCAGTAGTTCTGGCTCCTAATGATTTCCTACACAATATTCCCTTTTCTTACCTTTAAGGGTCCAGGCCAAATATCAGGGTCCCATTGTCCTTGACAATGAAAGAACTATCCTCAAGTCCCAGTTCTAGGCACCAATGTACTGAGGTCCAGCCTCAGCTTCCAGGGAAGAACAACCTGAGGAGAAAGGAAAGCAGGTGGTGCAGAAGAAAGACTCAGAGAAACAGTGGGGTTAGCAGGAAAGAAGAGTGTGTCTCTTCAATCCAGAGCAAAATCATTAGTCTTTATTTATACATGAGTGATTACATAAACTTTGTTTGTGCAAGATTAACAATGTGGTTTCATCTATAAGAGAAAAATAGTTTAAATTTTGATTAACGTGAGTACACAATATAAACTAGGAGTAGTCATGGAAACTTAATCAACCATTGTTCTTTCTGTTCTATTTCTGCCCTACCAAAACTCTCTGTTCTTGGAGGTCCTTTTTTTACTGCCTCAAGATCTTGACTCTAAATTTCCTGTTATTGTTGAATATTCCTGGCTTAGATGTGGTCCTTTCTTCAAGTTCACAACGTAGGAGAAATGCAGTCAACCTCTGTAAGAACTTTCTGCACTTAATTAAGTTATGCCAGAAGTCTAGATTAATTGTGTGCTCTCTTTCCTATGAATCATAAGCCTTACAATTCCCAGGAATTTTGTGGAGACACATCCATATTAAACTCTGCTTTGCAGATTCTCCAAACTTGATGTGACTTTGTCAGAGGCGAAGGTTTGGATGGTGCCCCACAGTATTGCATTTATTGATTTACATATGTTTAACCATCCCTGTATCCATGGGAAGAGTCCCACTTGCTCATGGTGGATAAACTTGATGGCTTCCTACATTCTGTTTGCCAGTACCTTACTGAGTAATTCTATATTATGTTCATTAGGGAGATTGGTCTGTAGTTTTTTTTGTTAGTTGGATTCTTCTCCAGTTTTGGTGTTAAGGTAACGCTTGCTTCCAAGAATGAATTTGGGAATATTGCTTCCCTTTCAATTTCATTAAAGAGGAAGTGGTGTTAAGTCTTCTTTAAATTTATCATATAATTCAGCAGTGAATTCATCAGGTCCTGGGCTTTTCTTTGTAGGTAAATTTTTTATTACATCTTTGAGTTCATAGGCTAATATTAGTTTACTTAGGATTTTTTTATATCATGATTCAGCCTTGGTAATTCATATATATCTAAGAATCTCTCCATCTTACTAGAATATGTGTTTTCAAAGTACATATAGATGATCTGGATTTCTGCAGTGTCTGTTGTGACTTCACTATTTTTATTACTAGTGGCATTGATTTGACTCTTTTCTTTTTGGATAAGATTGGCTAAGGGTTTATTGATTTGGTTCAAATTTTTGAAGAACCCAAATCTTTGATTCATTCAGTCTTTGTATTGTTAGTCTCCAATATGTTAACTTCTGTTGCAACCTTTATAACTTTTTCCCTTGTATGAGCTTTATGCTTGGCCTAATCTTCTTTTTCTAGAAGTTTGAGGTTTAATATTAAGTTGTTTTTTGCACTGGCTTTGTTTTCTTGATATGGGTATTCACGGTTATAAATTTCCCTCTTAGAATTGCTTTCATTGTGTCCTATAAGCTCCAGTATGTTGTATTGTCATTATCATTTAATTGTAGAACCTGTCATATTTCTTCTTTAATTTTATCTGTGACACATTGGTTGTTTAGGAGGGTGTTATTTTAATTTTCATATGTTTTATGAAGTTCTTGTGATTTCTTTTGCCATTGATTTCCAATTTCAAAGCACTATGGTCTGGTAATATTCATGGGATAATTTTGATTCATTTGCACTTAAGCATGTTCTATGAGCTAATATGTGGCATATTTTGTAGAAGGTCCCATGTACAGCTGAGAATAATGGTATTCTGATGCTGTGGAGTGGAACACTGAAGACATTTAATAAGTCCATTTGTAGTTAAGTTCTAATATTGTTGATTTTCTTTGTCTAGTTAATCTGCCCTTTTGAGACAGTAGGGTATTGTAATCCTCCAATACAATTGCATTAGTGCTTATTTGGTTTTTCACACCTGTTAATGTTTGTTTTATATAGTTGGGTGCACTGATACCTGTTGCATATATATTTATAACTTTTCCCTTTGGATTGTTCCCTTGAAAGGATGTAGTAACTTTCTTTGTATCTCTTACTCAGTCTCAGCTTAAATTAACTTTGTCTGCAATAGAATACCTACCCTTTTTCTGAGTTGCTTTGCTTGGAGTATTGTTTTCCATCCTTTGACTTTCAGTTCATAGTTTCTTTTTTAATGAACTGTGTTTCTTGCTTCTTGATCCATTTTGCCAGTGTTTGTCTTTGGATTGGTGAATTTTAGCCATTAATATTGAGGTAATATATGTGCATAACATATATATTGTGTATATCATATACACTGATATGATTGACTTTTCCTTGTCATGCTATTTTCCAATTTTTGGCCCCCTGTGTTTCTCCCTGCTTCCTCTCTTCACCAGCACCAAAGAAACAAATGTATATGTCTGACAGGCTAAGGATCAGCATCAAAAAATGCAACAACAGGAGTCAGTATATTCCTTAAATGGTAATTCTCAATGTCTGTAGCCTCAGCTCCCCCATCTTAGGTCCCTAACACTGGCAGAATGGTATAGAAAGCAAAGTCCTATTGTATATGCCTGTAAGAGGCACAACTTTTTTAGAAACAGAAACTCACAGACTGAAAGCAGAATAGTGGAAAACAGTATTCCATGCAAAGGGTTAAAAATGATACAGAGCAGACAGCAAAGTACAACTTCTCCAGGACCTGGAATCAAGATACCTGGAAAACAAATTAGTGAAGAAAAAAAGGAAACAGAAAAAAATAATCAATAAAGGTGGAAAACCAGACACTATAGAAAAAGTAAATATAAAACACAGTAAAGATGGACCCATCCTGGTACAGTGGTCCAGGTTCTGGAGAGGGGGACTGGCAAGTCTCCTCAAGCAGAAGGACAAACATTACTTAGCTGTATCCCCTTTTTATTTTATATTTTGAGATAGGGTCTCACTAAGTCATTGAGTTGCTCAGCCTGGGCTTGAATTTGTGAACTTACCACCTGTCTCAGTTACTCTTCTCTCATTGCTAGAACAGATATCTGACATCCACAATGAAAGAAGGAAAGGTTTATTCAGCACACAGTTACTGGATGTTTCACTCCATACTCAGTTGGCTCCAAGGCAGAGTGCAACCTTCCATGGCAGTAACAAAGACCAAAAGAGCAAATGGAGGAGTAGGAGCAACAACAGCAACAGAGAGGAAGTCTGTCTCTCTAATGTTACATTCAGGTTATCCGCCTCAGGCTGGGGGAAGTACTCACACCCATAATCCCAGCAGTACCTATGATCCTGGCCTTGGATCACCCATAGTTTCAGTGGATCACGAGTTAATCTCAAACTCAAGAAGTCCCCACCCCGTGACTACATGAGACAGTTGAGGGGACAGCTAGACAGTAGGATAGAGAGAAGGAAAATATGCAGTAGCTATTAGTATAAATACATCAACATTGAGGTGTAGGAGTTACTTAGTATATGACACCATCTTTTTGCCTCAGCCTTCCAGTGTCCTGGGATTCCAGGCATGTACCACCAGTCAGCTTACTTTAAAGTTATTGGTTCATATATATGTATGTATGTGTGTATGTATATACACATATATTTGTCTTAAGTTTGTTTATGTTTAAGTTATGTTTGAAGTATAATTTTCACATACTTAGGGCTTTTTGACATGTAGTTGATAAATGTGATCTACATAACCACAGTTTGATGAAATTGGTTAACAAAGAGTCTAGAATAAGCCAGCATTCTAATGATTGGATCCTGTGTTTGATTATGCTAGTTCATAGTGATATTATATATTCTTTCTCATTTTTATGTTCTCAATATTTTAAATTACAAAGATGATGTATTAAACTCTTTGCTATGATGTTGATTTGTCAGTTTTTCCTTGTGGTAGTTCTAGGTTTTGCTTTTTGTTTTTTTTAAGTTACTTATTAGATGCACTTGTTTAGAATTCTTAAATTTTCATTTTTTTTTTTTTCTTCTTTTTTTTTTTTGAGACAGGGTCTCACTATGCAGTTCAGGCTGGCCTTAAGCTCACTTTGTAGCTCAGGCTGGTCTCGAACTCACAACAATCCTCCTGCCTCAGCCTCCTGAGTGCTGGGATTATAGGCCTGCGCTACCACGCCCGGCTAAATTTTCATTCTGAAATCAACTTTATAGATGTAAAATAGCCATAAGTATATAGTGATAATTTGTCCAGTAAAATATTATATTGAATATTAAGAGGTTCATCAGTCTTCATTTGATTACTATTTTATATACTCTCATCTTTTTAAAAAAACTATATTTTAATTAATATGCCTTATACATGCATCTTGATTCAGTCTACGTGTATCTCAGCTCATCTACATGCACCTCAGTTCATCTTACCATGTAAAAAAAATGACTTGATGGCAATAGTAAGAAGTCACCAGTTGTAAAGTATACCATGATTTTGAATGTGTTATTATGTATAAAAATGTACAACAGGAACTTATGAAATACTGTGCTTTCAACCTTCCTATGTTCTTATATTTTAAGTATATTTTAAAAATACTACTTGCACACTTTTAAGCTTTTAAAACTTTTAAATTATTTTAATGTATTTCTGATCTCCTACACCTCAATGTTGATGTATTTATACTAATAGCTACTGCATATTTTCCTTCTCTTTATCCTACTCTTCTGCATTTCTTTTTTCTTTTTTTTCTTGTACTTTATTAATTTCCTTCTTCTACTTGTTTGAAAGTTCTACATTCTACTTTTTTTATTTGTTGCACCATTATTTTTAATGTACAAGTATAAAATTTAACACTGCCTAAAGTTTATGTCTACTATAAATTCAAATAATCATGCACTGTTGAACTCTAATAAATATCTTTCTTGACATTTGCTCTTGCTGTGCAGAATTTAGGTGTGTTTTTGATTTATATAAAATTTATACAAAATAAGCATCAGTGTTACTATTTCAAACCCTAAATCAGACTATGTATAATCAACATACTTTCCTCTGATTATTAACTCTTTTCTCTTTTTTTTCACATGAATCTGTGTTCCTCTCATGTATTGGTGTCGTACACAATTCTATATAGATGTCATACAGAATTTAAAATGTAGATTTTAATGGATATTCTCTCTGTTGTAGCTCTGTCTTTTCTGTTCGTCCCAAAAGAAAATGCTTAGCAATGACTGGCTCTTCACAACTTTCATTCTCCATGCTAAAGCTGAGCTGACCTTACCCTATTATACCCGCTGCCATTAGCTTGTAGTGCTGTATTTTTGTCTCAGTGTTAGAAATTGGACAGATGGTCATCCACCTGGCGCAGTGAAAAGAACTCAACTAGAAAGTGGTTACCAAAACACCTGGAATTTGATACTGTTCACTTTTTTCTTTCTTTTGAGTGTTCTCACAGTTTTTATGTTAATATTTTTAGATCTATAAATCTTAAACATAGCACCCCTAGGCATGGTTTTGTGAAATGTACTCAGCAATTCATGCCAGCTTATTTTTTGTTGTTATTATTGTTTGAGGAAACTGATGTCTTTTATTCCTAAATATTTTGGAGTTTGCTTACCAATAGCTTAGAAATACTATATAGCAGTGTTAATTTAAGAGTCAAATTGGCTTATGTTGTTTACTTTGTTTCTACTTTCACCCTCAACTGTCCCAGTTCTGATAGTATCAGCAGTGATGAAGAGGAGCTCAGGACATTAGGAAGCAGTGGCAGCGAAAGCAGTACCCCAGAGAATGTGGGCCCCCCCTTCATCATGGATGACAACAGCTGGTTCAACAAGTATAAGAGAGTGAGACAGAAGTATCAGCTCACCCTTGAGCAGAAGGTATTTATCATTTGTCAGAAGTTCTTTGATTATACTTATTATTTTTTACTGTCACTGCAAAAGTGTGTGTGTGTGTGTGTGTGTGTGTGTGTGTGTGTGTACACGCTACTAGGAATTGAACCCATGACCTTCCCACTGAGCTATATCCCCAGTGCTTTTCTGTTTTTTCATTTTGAGAATGGGTCTCACTAGTTGATTTAGTCGCTCAGGTTAGGGTTCAACTTGTTGTCCTCTACCTCAGTCTCCCAGAGTGCTAAATTACAGGTAAGTGCAAGCACACCTGGCACAAAATCTTTTAACTAAATATCAGTTTCAGATTTGTTTTCTTAATTAAAATTCAACCCTAATTTAGGGTAAGTTTTTTTTGTTAAACTTTTTTCTAATTTTATGTTTAGTATAAAAATAAACCAGTTAATTCTTTTTGTAATCAGTTTAATTTCTGTGAGATTTTACTTCCTGTGATTAATTTTGTGAAACATTTGGTTTGTGAAAATTTGGTAATTTACTAAGCACATCTTGTTTGCTTTTGTTGTCATTTTTCACAAGATGGAAGAGAGTAGTCACAGGCCTTCCTAGGAATTAAAATCTGGGGTCTTCACACTAAGCTCTATCCATGGTGCTTTTTATGTTGTGTTTCAAGAGAAAGTCTTGCAAAGTTCCTAAATTGCTCAGACTGGGCTTAAACATGTGATCATCTTGCCTCAGTGTTCCCGCATTCTGGGAGCATGCAGGGTTTTTTTATTTTTCAATAATGTAATTTGTCTGCTGAGTATTAAACAAAATAAAGTATGTAAAGAAAGAAGAATGAATTCTATTTTCTTGAGTTTGTAAACTTTATGTTTTTACCATATTATCTATTTTTCCCTTTCCCCTTCTTCAAACTCCCCATTACTCATAGAAGATAAATGCAAGGAAAGCCCAATGGAATTAGCAATATAAATATTGGAACAATAAAATATTCTGAATAAATTATAAAATAAATTTATAAATATGAATAGACTTTCTAATATAAATATCTGTTTATAAAATATTTTAAAATCTCAAATATAGTAGGTAGAAAAATTTGAATTATCTATATAGAAAAATTTTCATACCTCGTTAAAGGAGACTTCGTGTACCAGCATATAATCAGAATAAGATAATCTGAAAGGCTTTCTGTACAAAAGTGTGGACACAATCAATACAATATAATTTTTTTAAGGTAGTTAGAACAGGGTCTACTGGATCTCACTACACAGATCTCACTACAGACTTGTAGTGTACCTCCTGTTTTTCAGCCTTCCAAGCACTAGAATTACAGGCCTGTGCCACCACGCCCAGTCTCAATCACTGTGTCAGTGCACCTGGGGTGGGGCTGGCAACACTGGGGATGGAACTCCATCCCTGTGTCTGCCTAAGCATACACTTTAATCGGCTGAGCTAACTGGCTAGCCCAGAATACAATATTTCTATAATTTAAGTTTACTGGTACAATTTAGACATTATTCATCATAGAGAATTTGTATCTGTGCATGACATAACTTAGTTCCTCTTTTTTTTCTCATATTTTTTCCCTCTCTTCAACTCTTCTTCCCCTCCTTATTCACAAGGCTTTGTTTCCACTTTATTCCTTTTTTTTCATTTTTTTCTTTTCCATTCTATTACCTCCACTCCTTAGAGCATACTCTTACAAAAGAATATAGTTTGTTTATTTTTAAGTTTCATGTGGTGCTTTCTCTAATAAAATTTTACTAAGAACAAGAAGCATAGAAAGACATGAAAATATGAGAAATAAACATAGAAAGACCTGAAAACAAGAGTAATAAGTAAGTGTACCAGACATAATCCTTTAACAGCAACAAGGAAACAGCCAATATCAACATACAATCATTCAATATGAAATCTGGCCTAGAAAATACAATATAGCAAAATGAACAAAGAAGTTGATAGATAAACCTTGACTACACGAAATAGCAAAAATAATGACCAATGTAGGTTGGCAATAGTGGGCTGGTTTGTTTTTAACAACTGGCCCCTACAAAGGGTATAAAGAGAAGAACATTTTTGTAGCATTTGCTGGTTTCTCTGGAGTGAAAACTCCCATCTCCCATCATGGCCAGCTTAAAGCTACCAGTATGACATTACCCAATGTATGAAAATGAATAGTAGTGTTTCATGACTAACTTACACAATTTTTAAATTTTATTTTATTTTTTGGCACAGGGTCTCACTATACAACTCAGACTGATAGTGATCCTCCTGTCTCAGCCTCCCCAGCAGTGGGATTATAAGCATGTACCACCACACCCAGTTTCAGTGGCTGGCACCAGCACAGCATGTGGTACCAGAGTCTGAATCTGGGTCATTGTATTTGCCAAGCTATCTGCCCAGCTCTAGCTTACACAATTTCTGAAAATTCAGCAATCAGATGTTGAGAGTTCACAAAAGCTGATTGCAGCCTCCCTGACTTGAGAGCATGAAAGCACAGCCAAAACACTTAACAACATCAGAAAGTATATGAAGATTACATTAATACTAATGTAATTAATGTCTTTAGAAATTTGATTGTAGTGAAGAAATATTAAAGACATTTTAAAATCAAAAACAGGTGGTACAGAGATGTTTTGAAAGGTTTTATTAGGTGCAAGGATGGAAGAGGCAGCAGAAACTGTTTCTGTTGGCAGAAACTAGAAGAAGAAAGTAATAGTAAAGAACAGGTTTAAGGGCTGGCCAAATAGCTCAGTGGATTAAAGCACCTGCAAGCAAGTGCAGGGGCCTGAGGTTTGATTCACCTGGCCTGGCTTGCCCTGCCGGCCCCGCCCCCAGGGCATGCTGAGACAGCAGTTGAGACTGGGCATGGTGATGTAATCCCAGCCCTTGGGAACTATAAACGGGAATCACTACAAGTCCGATCTAGTAATGAGACCCTAAACACCCTATAGACCCTTCCCTAAAATACAAAGAGAGAAGGAAGGAAAGAAAGGGAAGGGAGGGGAGGGGAGGGGAGGGAAGAAAACAGAAGAAAAGAGAAAGGTTTGAAATGTGGGCACTGAGAGTACAGAGTCCTGTGGTGATTACTAGGTTAACACGTAGGTATTACAATTTGAAGAATGAATTAGAATGTTTAATTTTTAAACTAGAAATTAGGAAGAAAAGAATAAGGAATGCTTGATTAAAACAAGAGGAGGGAGGGATCAAATAAAAAGAAGCTGGGGAGATAGCTCAATGGCATAGCATCTGCCTGGGCAAGCAAAAGGTCATGAGTTCTATTCCTAGTAATAACAGCAAGGAAAACAAAAACAAAAATGCATCAACTTTGGGGCCAGAGGGATTGGCAAGAGCAAGAGCTTGAATTCAATCCCCGATTCCACACACAAAATAAAGAGGGATGGCAAAGAGAACAAAAACTAAAGTTGTGGAAGAGGGAGTATATATAACCAGAAGGGTCAACAGCATCATAAAAATAAATAGCATAAACTTCCCAGTAAGACAAGCTCTTAGATTTATTAAATTAATTATAAAATTTAACAATATCTTATTTATAAGAGAAATACATAAAAGGACATAAAAACATAAAATCTAATGAAATAAGTATATTAAACAAGTATTAACCAAAAGAATTCTGTATTAGTTTCACTAAACATAGACATTAAGGTTAAAAGCATTATTAAAACTAAAGACAATGCTTTTTACAATGAATCAACTGGGCTGGGGAGATAGCTCAGTGGCCTAAGCACCTGCCTGGCAAGCACAAGGAGTGAGTTCTGTGCAGGCCCAGAACCATAGTGTGCCTTGCTGGCCCTGAAACAAGATGTGGTTCTGCAAGCCTGTAATCCCAGTGCTGAAGAAGCTGAGACAAGAGGATTACTACCAGTCTGAGCTATGTAGTGAGACCCTGTAACAAATGAATTAATTAAATTGAATAAAGTGAAACAACTCACCAAGAATGTAGAACAGTACAGGGTTATAACAGTTCAATGCTGATCAAAAGATATAGCTGAGTGTGTTCAGAACAATTTTAGGTTTAAGAGAAACATAAAATAATTCAAATGGCCATTGTCTTGAGAATAAATAAACTTATCATTCATGTAATGGGTTCCTACACTATTATTGTACCTGGGTACATCAATGTAGGTAAAAATCAGTTTTCAAAAGAATATGATAGATTCAAGGAAATAAAACAACATTTTGTTTAAAATTATAAACACTTGCTAAAAACTAGGAAAAAACCAAGAGGATGATAAACATAAATGTAAGAATATATAGTTATCCCTGGAGGGAGTACAGAGAAGTGTGACTTAGAGAAAGGCTCTTATGGCAGGGCTAATTGAGGTGGTGAGTGTAAATAATCTCTAATTACTAACCCTTTAAAAGTATATATGGAGAGTTTATATTAAGATAGAATGAAATATTTACTTGTAAACATTCATTATAATTGTGATTCTATTTCAGTGTACTTGAAAACTATCAGAAAAAAGTATGAAAATGAAGCTAATTAGGAGAGAAAAGGATGAATTTCTACTTACAGATATAGGAACTGAAAGAAATGAAACAGTTAATGACACAGAATAGGATAATATATGAGATAAAAGATTACTTTACCAAAAACAGAATATTCTAATTAATATCTTCAAGGAAACCTGAAAGCACTCTGCTACAAAGAAGAATATGATGGGCTAAAGATGTAGCTTCTGTAGCTCAGTGGTAGAACACATGCTTAGTATGTGTGAGGCCTAGATGTTAATCCTTAGCACAGAAACAGAACAAACATATAGGTGTGCCATGAAAACATTATCAGAAATCATGAGAAATCCATTGAAAATTAAAATGATTTATTGAATCAAAAATTCAGCCTAATGATTTCAGAGTATAGATTTAAAAAGTCTCCCAGAAAGCAGAATAAAAAGGTAAACATGAGTACATAAGTAAAAAGGATAGAAGACAGAATCTCATCTGTTGGGTATTTGCTAATTGCCGATAGTGTACCAGCTGTTCTTTTAAGTAGTTTACCTATATCAATTCTTTTAATCCTCCTAATGAGGAACTCATATTGTTCCTGCTTTTAGACAAAAGTATAGCATAGAGAAGTTAAGTAACTTCCCCACATGCCCATAGCAAAATTGGAGTATAACACTAGGCAGTATGTAAGAGTGCAACCTAAAACATTATACACTATCCCACTAAAATGTTAATGCCCACACATTAATATCTATATGTTTTTTGAAACTCTAAATATTGCAGCTTTATTTCATGTGTATGGGGCAACAATAGTATCCTTGAGGCTGTACAGATTCAAAAAGACATTATTCCTGCCCTAAGGGTTCACAATGCAATCAGATCCTGTTTAAGCGTTCCACATCATTGGGTCTGTTCTGTTTCTCTCCATTTTATATTTTCATATTAATTTTATTGAGAAAGAAGTAGCAATGTGTCAGTTTCAAAACAGGTTAGTAGGACAGTTAAAATAATTAATACATTGCATATTGTTGTCTTTGTAGTAGTTATTCATAGTATAAGATGTAGACATGCTAAGGATTCCAAGACTATATTGAATAGGAAGGGTGATAGAGGACATCCTTGTCTTGTACCTGATTTAAGAGTAAAAGATTTCAGTTTTTCCCCATTTAGGATTATATGAGCTTTTGGGTTGTCATAGATGGCTTTTATGAAATTAAGATAGAGTCCATCTATTCCAATTTTCTGTAGGACCTTGAACATGAATGAGTGTTGGACTTTGTCAAAGGCTTTCTCTGCATCAATTGAGATGATGATGTGTTTTTTAGATTTCAGTCTATTAATATAGTGTATTACACTTACAGATTTTCAAATATTGAACCATCCTTGAATCCCTGGGATGAATCCTACCTGGTCATGGTGTATGATCTTCTTGATGATTTGCTGTTTTCTATTTGCCAGGATTTTGTTGAGTATTTTTGCATCTATGTTCATGAGGGAGATCGGCCTATAGTTCTCCTTTTTGGTTGTGTTTTTCCCTGGTTTTGGAATCAGTATTATACTTGCCTCCAGAAATGATTTTGGGAGGACTGTTTCCTTTTCAACTTCATTGAAGAGTTTGTGGAGTGTGGGGATTATATCTTCTATAAATTTCTTGTAGAATTCAGCTGTGAATCCACCAGGATCTGGACTTTTCTTTGTCGGTAGGCTTTTTATTATGTCTCATATTTCGTTGGCTGTTATCGGCTTATTGAGAGTTGTTATATCTTCTTGATTCAGTTTTGGTAATTTGTACCTTTCGAGGAATCTGTCCATTTCTTCTGTGTCTTCTATTCTGTGAGCCTAAAGATTCTCGAAGTAACTATTGATAGTCTTCTGAATTTCCGCTGGGTCTGTGGTGATTTCACCCTTTTCATTCCTTATCGCTTGTACTTGAATTTTCTTTGAAAAAGATGTGGTATTTCTATATAATGGAGTATTACTCAGCTGTTAAGAATGATAAGTTTGAAGCATTTATACTGAAGTGGATGCCACTTGAACATATACTCATAAGTGAAATAAACCAGACACACATGTGTAAATATTGTGTAGTCTCCCTAGTATAAGAAGCGAAAAACAAATACAAATGGAAATGTATAACAGCAACTAAAATCAGTTGAGTCTGATAAGGCAAAGTGAATGGCATATGCTGCAGGATACTAATCAGCTTTTCTTCTGGATGGTTAACAACCTGAGATCAAAGTTGGAGAAATAGAAGATCCACAAGGCCAGCCAACATTTTGGCCCTAGGCTTTCAAGGTCAGCGAAGACTCAGGACATAGGAGAACCTGTACTGCAACATCATGAAACTCGGTTGAGCTCTGAACAAGGAGATTATGGGGCCACAGAGGAAAGAGATCGAAGTTCTATAGTGTGCCTGGGGAGAGTCACATGGAGAGAAAACTTTCTCTCAGGCTCTCACAGAGAGAAAACTGGTCAAGCATTGGCCATGACTCATCCACATGGATGACACAGACAAAGGATCTACAGAATAAGGTACAGGACTACTAGATAAACCCTGAGTGGACTTCACTGACCTCATAAGAAACATAAAGTACATGTGTTGGTATATAAGTCTTGCTCTATCTAGGTCTTAACATCCAGCAGAAAAGTATAAAAACGAAGTATACTTTGTGGGGCCATAATATTAAGTTGAGCTGTAAATGGCTATGGTCGACAACTTCTTCAGATAACTCACCCTTGTTGTGGAATGCTGGACTGTGTTGGATTGTGTTGTCGAGTTCAAGCACCTAAGTTAGTTGAATGACAATGGAGTGCCCATCTCTGACAGGTGTAGACAAAGGAAGGGGTATAGAAAGGAAGAATCATGATGTGTGTGTATGGACAGTACAGTTGGGATAGATAACGCTGTGCTTCTACATAATTCTATGAGAGGCAAGATTTGCACTAATGGTGGTTGGACAGGATATTATGTCAGCTTCTAGTACTATGGATAACCACTAGGAAAATAACAAGGTAGAAAGTATTAATTATTGAATCTTTGATGTAATTCAAGTATAAAAAATAAGATATGCAAACAACTACACTCTCTTAATTTACTCATAAGAGACATACGGTGTAATGATGTCTGTAAGTATAATATCATGTATGCACCTTCTATGATACCAAAACATGAAAATAGTTTGCAATGTATTAATTTATCAAATCCATCTTGTCAAGGTATCTTAAAACTGTATCATTGATATTTGTACTTCAATAAAACAAAAATAAAAAAAAAAGATGCAGACATGATATCTTGTCTGAATACCATTAGTTCAAAACTTTCTTCTCATTGAACTAAGAGAAGGTAATTGTATATCTATGCCAAGTATTTTGAATATATAGATATATATGTATTACCATGCCCCAGGGGTGGTACCGGCGTGGCAGGCCCAGGAATCAAACTCTGGGCCCCTGTGTCTGCCTGAGCAGGTGCTTTAATCCACTGAGCTATTTTTTTTTTATTTTTTATTTATGTATTTATTTTTTATTAATTTTATTGAGAAATAGCAATGAGACAGTTTCAAAACCAATAAGTAGGACGGGTTCAATAATTAATACATTGCATATTGTTGTCTTCTTAGTGGTTATTCATTGTACAAGATGCAGACATAATACCCTGTCTACAAACACTATTAGAACACTTCTTTCTATTCATGGAATTAAGAGAAAGTAGCTATATATCTATCCTAACTATTTTGTGTAGGTCTTCTATTCTTTATGAACAAACAATCAACCTGGATCCCTGCTGTACCACCATTTTGTCTTTCTCTCTTTTCTTTTTTTCTCATTAATGTTATTGTCATTATATAGCATATTAAAAATTGTAAGCTGACCAAATAGCTCAGCAGATTAAAGTGCCTGCAAGCAGGTACGAGGGCCAGGAGTTCAATCCTGGGCCTGCCATGCCAGCCCTGCCCAGGGGCACACTGAGATGGCAATTGAGTCTGGGCATGGTGGCATGTGCTTGTAATCCCAGCTCTTGGGAGGCTGTAAAAAGGTGGATCGCTACAAGTCCGATCCAGTAGTGAGACCCTGAACACCCTGTAGACCCTTCCCTAAAATACAAAAAAAATAAATAAAAATTGTAGTCATATATTGAAATATCTTTCAAGAAAGATATAAGATCTAGACAGTGAATTTTAGAGAAATATTTCTGCAATGAATACATAGCATGAGATGAATAATAGATTGCACATTGTAAATAATTTACAAACTTAAATGAATATAACAATAAAAATTCTCCAACATAAAAATGAAGAAGAAAGAATTTACAGGTCAGTCATATAAAAGTTCAATCTGTGCAAAAATCAAGAAACTTATATTCATATAATTAAAATTCTCAAAATAGAAAGGGGTAGGCAATAAATATTTAAAGATTTAAATTTGTGAAATTAGTTGAAATTATAACACCACATTTCCAAGAAAATGAACCTTTTGCACATGAAATTTGAATAAAATCACACCAAGATACACAAAAATAAAATTATCCAAAACTAATTGCAAAGAAAAAATCCTTAAAGCATATACATAAAAATAATTAGCTATAGAAGAATAAAATTAAGTAGCATTTTATTCCACTAAAAGATAAAAAAGGAACTAGACTAACTTAAGGGAATGAAAGAAAAACAAAAATTGAATTTTATACTTAGCAAACATACCTTTGAAAACTAAAAGTAAAATAATTTCCACTTACACAATATGGAAATACTCTAATACCTGCAGAGGTAGCATACAGAAAATAACAAAGAGCATATCTAGAAGGAAAGAGAAGTTGCTATATGCTCTTGGGTAAAAAATAAAGAGCTCTCAGAATGGTAGTTATGCAAGACTGCAAAATATATTAGACCCATTTAAAAGGTCATTGAAGATTTCAGCAAAACAGTATCAATCTTATTTCGGGTTATATACATTTTGTGTGTGTCTGTGTGTGTGTGTGTGTGTGTGTGTGTGTGTAAAAGACGAAGAAGAAGTAATATAAAGTCAATGGAAATATACTCTTTAAAGTTTCTAATACTATGAAAAACTGTCATACCATGTCTTATAAGTAGATTATAAGTAAAAGATACAGTATAAATCTTAAAACAAAAATTAACAATAAGGGCTGGCCAAATAAAGCTTCTGCTTAGGCAAACACAGGGACCCACAGTTTGATTCCTGGGCCTGCAGTGCCAGCCCCACCCACAGGGTGTGCTGAGATGTTGATTGAGACTGGGTGTGGTACCTTATGCCTGTAATCCCAGCACTTGGAAGGCTATAAACAGAAGGATCAGTATGAGTCTGATCTATGCAGTGAGACCCTGTAAACCCTGTCCTAAATTTTAAAAAAGTTAAATAATATTCACAAAATGAATTAAGTATTAATTAATTAAAAATTAAATGTTTCAAAACAATTCAACTAAGAAGAGGTTTTGATGATAGTAAAGAATTACTAAGAATAAAACATAACATAAATACTGGAATGGCAAATATATGACCAGCACTTCTAGCAATTTGGGGATAGAATATCACACAAAGTTCTAGTATGTCGTGAACATGGATAGTGTCCATGACTCTTACTGGTGGCCAGGTGTCACTAGTGGGACTGAGCTACTGCTTTTTCATTGACCCATAGGGTTTAGGAGAAGTCCATTTATAGAGTATGCTGATGGAAATATTTTGCTGCTTTATACAGAATAATGAAAGACTGCTTTTGTATACCTCTTTTTCTCCTGTGTTTAATTGTTTGCTCTATTTAGTGGGTTCTTTCCATTGTCATTCATGGAGTTTTGGTCATTTTTATCCCTCTCTAGTATATCTTTTAGTAGTCTGTGTAGGGTTGGCTTTGTCATCTTGAAATTCTTTAGCATAGAAGTATTTCACCTCTCCATTATACTTGAAAAGGAATTTTGCAGAGTATATCAGTCTGGGCTGGAATTTGTTTTCTTGCAAGACTTGTAGTACTTTGCTCCATGCTCCTCTTGACTTACTGTTTCATGAAGAAAAATTTGCCATTATTCTGATGGGTTTTCCTTTAAATGTGATCTGTTTCTTTTCTCTATGGCCTTTTAGTATACAGTTCCTGTACTGAATTTCCGAGATCTTGATTATTCGGGTTACCTGCAGAGGTAGCATACAGAAAATAACAAAGAGCATGTCTAGAAGGAAAGAGAAGTTGCTATATGCTCCTGGGTAAAAAATAAAATGCTCTCAGAATGGTAGTTATGCAAGACTATGCAAAATATATTAGATCCATTTAAAAGGTCATTGAAGATTTCAGCAAAACAGTATCATGTGTGGGTGTATTTTTAATTGAGTTGATGTTATTTGGAGTTCTGTATGGTTCAGTTACTGAATGTCAGGTTGTTTCCCATATTTGGGAAGTTTTCTGCTATTCTGCTGATATTCTTTTTATATCATTTGTATTGACTTCTTTTTTTCTCAGTGATACCTATTAGTCATGTTGTTCATTCTTGCATTGTCTTGAAGATGTTAAATATTTTTTCCTGCATTCTAGTTGTTTTTAAGAGATCTTTTCTTACCTTTTCACTAGCTGCAGTGGTGTCTGCAAGGTCTGAAAGTCTACTTTCACTTTCACTCAAATGGTTTTGCCAGTTTGTTGTTGAGGTTCAATTTCCTGTTTATCACTTTGAATCTGCTTCATGCATTCTATTTCTTTCCTATATTACTCATTCAAGGATTCCATCATTTTGTATTCACCTCTATTTTTTATCAGTGTCGTCTTTAGAAGCATTTAGTACTTCTTTCATTATAGTTTATGATATAGTAATGATATAGTTTGATGATAGTAAAGAATTACTAAGAATAAAACATAACATAAATACTGGAATGGCAAATATATGACCAGCACTTCTAGCAATTTGGGGATAGAATATCACACAAAGTTCTAGTATGTCATGGGCATGGATAGTGTCCATGACTCTTTATTGGTGGCCAGGTGTCACTAGTGGGACTGAGCTACAGCTTTCTTTTTTTACTTGAGAAATTATTTCTGATCTGATTTCCTCTATACCTTTTTGCAGTTGTTTCTTTACTTCAGATGCTGTTATTTCAGAGATTTCAGGTGTGAGCTTTCCAATTTCTTCTATGCTACTGTCTCCTGCATTTGTTCTGGGTGGGCTCAGGGCCTGAGAATGCATTTTGCACCTTCTCTGTCATTTTCTATAGCACTGTTTTCTGACCTTTAAAGTTGAGCCTTGATTAGAGTTATGTCCTTAGCTCCAGGTCTGGATCTACCAGGTTTAAACTTGTCCAGGTGGGTCTGGCTGTTGTGCTACACTTCTTCCCGCTTGCAGCCCTTGAAGGTGAACCTGTTGTGCCATTCTTACAAGATGTTCTGCTCTTGAATCAGCTGAGTGGGTCTTGCCTCTCATCTATGCAGGGAATTCTGCCACAGGGTTCCACACTGGGCCTTTCTGTTGGAGGAAGTTCCACTCACATGCAGGGTCTGGACACTGGCTCAAATGAGGATCCAGCAGGCCTTCTGCGGTCCCATTCACACGCTGGGCCTGGGCTCTGTCTTGAATGAGTATCCAGCATGCTCCAGACAGTCTCATTCACCTCTCTTTCTTTTCTTTCCTTTCTTTTCTCTCTGTCTGTATTTGTCTCTGTCTCTCTTTGTCCATCTGTCTGTCTCTCTCCCTGCCTCCCTTCCTCTCTCTCTCTCTGTCTCTCTCTCTCTCTTTCTGCCATACATCATGACACCTGGCAAGAGATTGGGGCTCACTGCAGGAGTCTCCAGTGCGTGTGTGTTTGTGTGTGTGTGTGTGTGTGTGTGTGTGTTTGTGTGTACACATGTGATCTATTAGGTAAATATTAAGAGTCTATGCTGCTTTTATTAAGTGAAGTAATCATTTTTTATTCTGTGAGACAGATTGTATAACATTATAATTATATTTTTCAAGAGAGGATTCATTCTTTACACTGTGAGGAATTAATTTTTTAACATCTCTTTCAACTTCTCTGTTTTTAGTCTCTTCCTATTTTCTATTTCAGGTAATTTTTAGAATTTTTTTAAAAAATTCAAATTTGTCAATATTTCTGTATTCATAGTAGTGCATGAAATATTGATAATTTTTTTAAAAAGCCATTCTGAGTCTATCCTTTTCTTTCTTTTTGTATCAGAAATCAAACTCAAGACCTTGTGCTTGCCAGGCAGGCAGTTGTGCTATTGAATTACATCCCAGGCCCCATTCAGGCTGGCTTTGAACTTACTTTGTAGCCTAGGTTGGCCTTCAAGTCAGAGATCCTCCTGCCTCCACCTCCCAATTGCTGAGATTACAGGCATGTGCCACAACACTTGGCTGGTTTTTTTTTGTTGTTGTTGTTTCATTTTGTTTGTTTGGAGGGTATTTCAGTTACTCTTCTCTCATTGCTGAGACAAAAACCTGACACTCAAAATGAGGGAAGAAAAGGTTTTTATTTAGCTCACAGTTACTGGAGGTTTCAAGACACTGGAAGAGAGGCTGGGGCACTGCCGTGTCCAGGATGACCCCCCATACATCTCAAAGAAAGCACAGGCTGGCCAGTTTAATGGTTCATGTCTCTCTGGCCCCACCCCTAGAGCCCCACCCTGGTCATCTGGTCCCACCCCTCAAGCCATTTATTGCTACTCCAACCACCTCTGCCCCATAATTTTCATGAGGCTTTGGAGGGACAACTAGACACAGACCATGAGAGGGAGTACCAGGAATTGAACTAAGTACCTCACTTTTGCCAGGCAGGTATTGCATCATTAAGCTAAATTCCTGGCACCTTATTTTTGTTTCTTTGAGACAGGATCTCACTAAATAGTCCAGGCTGGCCTTCCACTCACTATTCAGTCCACGATGGCCTCAAACTCATGGTGATTTTTCTGCCTCAGCCTCCTGAGTGCTGGGAATATAAGTGTACACCACTATGCATGGTTCCTTTTTAAAATTTATGCTATGATATTTTACAGGTTTTTATTTCTGATTGGAATGTTATGCTTACCTCTTAATTTTGTTTTATAGTTTCAAAGTAAAAATTAGTAGGAATGTAAATCTGCATATGAATGCAGCTTTAGCTACAGTCTGTACTGCTGTAACATTTACCGAAATTTGATTTTAGAATTAGGCTGTGGTCTACAATTATTCTAGCATATTTTACTTTTACTTTTGAGTTATTTTCTTTTTTTTTTTTTTCCAGAACTGGGGATTAAATTCAGGCCCTTGTGCTTGCCAGGCAGGTGCTTATTTTACTGAATCATCTCCCTGGCCCAATATTTTACTTTTGGTCTATGGAAGACTAGTTTATCCAAATCTAACTTAAGAAGAATTCCTGGCACTTGTAGCTGGGAGGCTGAGGCAGGAGCATTTTGGAGGCTGAGGCAGGAGGATCACTGAGTTTGAAGCGAACCTGGATTACATAGTGATACCTTGTCTGAAAAAAAAAAAAAAAGGACAAGGTGAAGGAGAAGAAAACTTCTTGTTGTCAGTGGATTTGTGAGTTTAATGTGTTGGTACATGCCTGTAATCTCAGCACTCAGGAGACTGAGTCAGGACCATCACTGCAAGTTCACATTAGGCCAACAAATTAATAGACTGCATTAGCTAGGCAACTTTAGGAAAAATTGATCCATTTTCAGTCACAGCACAAAGTACAGTTCAACACAAAGTATTATTAAAATGTATATAATATGAAAATCATAAAATTTTAGACAAGATGAAACAGATTAATTGCAATAAGGGTAGATCATAATCATTATTTTATGTGTTGGTATAACATTAAGTAAAATAAATTAATAAATATTATTATTTAAGAAAATAAATCAACCAGAAATAAGTACTGGTGAGGCATGGGGAAAAAGCCTTTCTCCACTGCTGATGGAAGTACAAGAACACAAACCACTGTGGAAATCACGAAGAAGATTCCTCAAAAAATAAAGGTACAGGTTCCATTTCGCCCAGCTGTTCCCCTTCTAGGGATCTTCGTGAAAGCATTAAAAGCGTCACACCACAGTGATAAATGCACACCCATGTTTATAACAGCACAATTTGTAATAGCTCAGTCCTGGTGACAGCCCATATGGCCATCAAAAAAATGCAAGAATAAAGAAAATGTGATATTTATATGCAATAAATAAGGATAAACTTGAGTCATTTGTAGGTAAATGGTTTTGCCTAAAGACCATAATGCTAAGTGAAATAAATCATACACACAGGTTTATCTATATTATTTCTCAGGGCATGTAAAGAGCAAGCTATAGGACTGGCATTGAGAAAACGGAAAAACATGTTGAAATGAAATAGGAAATAAGGGAGAGTGAGGGAGGAAGGAAGAAAGGGAAAAGGGATATAAAGAAAATTGAAGGGAAAATGTGAAAACAAAGCCCTCATATATGATAATGGGAAAAATGCTTGAAGGGAGGAGAAGAAAATGGGGGAAAAAAGAAGAATTAAGATATAACATGTACAGGTGACTATTATGTATGGAAAATATGCAGTAATAAAGAAAAAAAACTACAGTGCTCATATTTTTTGCCTTGCATATTTTCTCAACCTTTAGCAAAGAAGTTTAAAGAATGGACCATATATATTAATATTACATTCAATTTTTAAAAATCTTTAATTAATTTATGTATTCAGTACAGGGTTTTGTTACGCACTTCAGACTCCTACTGATCCTCCTGTCTCAGCCTTTCCAGCTTGGGGATTACAGGCATGTGGCACCATGCCTGGTTTCGGTGGCCAGCACTACACAGCCAGGGTTCTGGGCCCAGAACCCAGCAAGGCATGCAATACCAGGGATCAAACCTGGGTCCTTGAGCTTGGCAGGCTGGCTATTAGACTGCCTAGCTTCTCCCCAGCCCTGTTTTATTCATTTATTAAGCAATGTGTTTACTAAGTCATGAATGATGTTTTGAAATTATTTCACTACAATATTGATAGAAATAATGCTTAAACTACTTAGCATTTATCCTTAAAATATCTATTGTAATTTGGCAGCTGCTGTTATCCTGGTGTTCCTGTATTTGCAGGGTTATCTTGAAGAACTCTTACGACTTCGAGAGAACCAACTGTCCGAATCTGTCTCCCAGAATAAATTACTACTTCAAAGGATTGAAGATTCTGATCTGGCCCATAAATTGGAAAAGGAGCAATTAGAATATATCATTGTGGAACTTCAAGATCAACTGTAAGTAAGATCTTTTTAGGAAACTTTTGGCATTATATAAACGTAAAGATGACATATGATATGTCATGGGACTCAAATTCTAGAAAAATTATCTGCTACAAAATTCTTTTCACTTTTTAAAAAGTTTACTTTTAAATTTCTTATGAAAGTAACCCATGATCTTTGTTGAAACATTTGGAAATATAAGGAGAAAAATAAAAAACACCATCAGTTGTCTATCTATAGTTAAAGTGTTAGGGCCAGGCATATAGCTCAGTGGCATAACCACCTGCCTGGCAAGCACAAGGTGCCGGGTTTGATCCCCAGTACCAAAAAAGAAACTAAACCAAAACAAAAAGAAACAAAACAAAACCACCAAAAAAATCCTTCCCAAATATAGTTAAAGTGTTAAACGTCCTTCCAAATGCAAGTGTAAAATTTACTAAATAGTTGTTTTTAGTTATTAATTTAATGATTATATGAAAGGTAGATAGTCATTATAAAATATTAGACATTGCTACTCAGAGTGCAGTTATAGTATATAAACTGTTAACCAGTGAATGTATCACTATATATAGTGTATTGGGTCTTACTTTTTTGTAGAAAGACTTTTGGTGAAGAAAAGTATATAGTTGGACTATATTCTGGTACAAGTTTCTTAACTTGCTACCATTCAAAGTACTGTACCTCTTGTATCATTTTGTTAAGTTTGTTTTTAGTTAATTGTTTATAGTAAAAATCTTCACACTAGCATTTAACTTTAAGATATATTTCTAATTTTTAAATTTTGAAATAATTTAAAACTTTCAGTAAAGTTATGAAGATATATGTGGGATTTTGATATATCTCTAAATTTATCAGTTTTATTTTTCAGTACTGGGGATTGAACCCAGGGCTTCACACTTGCTAAGCAAGTGCTCTCGTGTTAATTTACATGTCAGCCCTTTAAAAAAAAAAAATCATTTTGAGAAAGTTTTGCTAAGTTTTCCATACTGGCTTCAAAGTTCTGATTCTTTTCCTTCAGCCTACTGGGATTATAGATATGTACCACTGTGATTAGTTAGATAATCAAAAATTTTTAGCATTTTGCCACATTTTGCTAAATTTCTAACTCTCTCCCTCCCCTCATGTCTGCATACATACTTTAACCACTTGAATGATTCCATAATTGTAAGAATTTATTCTTTAATTTTTCAGTGCATCTTATCTAAGAACAAAGAGATCCCCTTTCAAAAACCTACTTCAGTAGTCAATTTAAGAAACCTAAATTGGTATAATATTGCCATCTTATCTTTAACCTATAATTGTTACTATAATTTCATTTCAAATCATCTCCTTTATAGAAACAATTTATTGCTACCTGATCCAATTGAGGCTCACTTCTTGCCTTTGATTGTCTTGTCTCCTCACTCATAAACTTTAAACAGCTTCTTAGCCTTTTCTCACATGAAATTGTTATTCTAAAGAATGCAGGCTAGGAATTTTATGTTAACTTGATTTTTCCTTGATTACAATGAGCTGCTCTACTTTTGGCTGAATTACTAACGAAGGGGTATCATGTTCTGAAGATGTCCTATAATTAGCCCCTCACTAGTGATATTAATTTTAATAATTTCAATGTTTCTTTTCTGTAGAGTTACTGTTGTTCTTTTTGTAAATAATATGTAATTTGTGTGAGGTAGTTTGACATTAAATATAAAAGTTTTTAATTAAAGTTTTACTAAGGAAGAAGGCAATTTAATATTCTCTAGGAATTTCCATCTTGATGAAAAGAATTGGATTTGCATGCTGTTTCTTCTGTATATTGGCTAATGTGAAGAGAGTTTATCTCATGGGGTCTCACTCCCTGAGGGGAAGCTTAACCTCCTCCATATCCCTCACTTCTATGAAGCAGGGAGGAAAATACCAAGAGTCAAATGATGAAGATTTCTTGTTTTTCCTTTTAATGAGAGATTATTATGCAAGTAATGCTGGTAAACTGCAATTTAAATGGTTTAACCAAAAAATAATTGTAGACTTAGTTTTTATTTTATCAGGAGACTTGTTTTCACTAAGGGAATTGACTTTGAGTGTATCCATTTTATTTTACTTTTAGTAATTTATTTTTGTATTTTTATTTTTATTTAGTACAGGGTGTACAGGGTACACAGATTGGACTTGCAGTTATTTTCCTGTTTTCAGCCTCCCAAGTACTAAGATTACAGTGCACACTACCACACACAGTCAACTTTTGGTAATTTAAACAAAGTTATTCAAACACTTTAGTTTGAGAAAATAATTGTGGAACAGTATCATTGATCCTCTTGATTTCACATACACACAAAAAAATATTGTTCTCAAAACCTTTAAGAAAAATTAAAATAATATGAATAGAAAACAAAAACTATGACCTTGATTAAAATTAGAATATTTTCTTCAATTTTGATATTGAATATTTACTTTCATACAGTATGGCTACAGTCTATAAATAGATAAAAAATACTTTTTTAAAATAATCTTTTTATAAAACCACTCTGTAGTATGCTCAACACAAGAATAAGGTAAATTCCTTTTTTAAAAAAATTTTATGTGTTTGGTACAGGGTCTCACTACACAGCTCAAACTACTCCTGTCTCAGCCTCCCCAGTGCTGGAATTACAGGTGTGAGCCACCACACCCATTTTTGGTGGCTGGCTCGTTGCGCCTGGGCCAGGGCCAGCATAGCATGAGGTACCCAAATTGAACCTGGGTCCTTGCACCTGCCCTGCTTAGGCCACTGAGCTATCTCTGTGGCCCATAAATTACGTGTGAATTGTCATAACTCACAAATTTTATCAAAATTATCTTCAAGATTCAGAATAGTAGCTCAGTAATAAAGGGCTTTCCCCATATGCCTGAGACACTAAGAGGTCCAGGTGTAATCCCCAGTACTGTCCTAAATAACAAAGGCCTGAAGTCAGTGCTATTCCTGTGTTCATGCTGAGAAGATAAAGGCGGCCCAAGTGACCGTAAAGAGATTAAAGTTTAAAACATATCAATGAAAAGTTCATATAATGAACATTACAAGTGGAGTATGAGGCATGTATTGTGTTGTATCATCTTTTCTAGGTCATTAAAACCCTTTGTCACACAGTTTACTCTATTTTTCTTAATGGTTTTATGTATTTGAGATTATTGCTGTTCTTTGATTATATCTTTGAATACTCATAAAATCAGAGCATTTTGTAGTTCTGATAGTACCGTACAAGTTGGTGTATACACTAGCTTCTTGAAGTTTGGTTATGAATCAGACTGTCTTCATAAGAGCCCAGCCATGAGTTCAGCTTTCATGTCTTCAAGCCTCTGCCTCATCTGTGGAACAGAGCTAATACTAACTGTGGGGATCATTAAGATTGTATCAGGTATAATACATAAAAAGAAAAAGGTTGTTGGGTCTGGGGGCACACACCTGTAATCTCAGCACTCTCAGAGGCTGGGGAGTTTGAGCCCAGCCTGTGCACCTTAGCAAGACCCTTAAAAAAAAACCTGGGTGGTGAGGTAGGTCAGTGTGAAGGCCTGAGTTTAATCCCATCCCAAACCAAAAAGAGAATGTATTCAAATAGTGTTTATTCCTTTACTTTGGTCTTTAAAACCTTAAAATCTCCTTAATAAAATCACTAAGAAAAATAATAAAATTAAAAGTGATTTACCTTTTTGTTTCAGAAGGCTATATATCAAACAGTAAGCTTGTATTTGGTTGTATTGTCCCTGAGTTTTAAGAAATTCATCTTTGACTTTTCATTTCTGAATGACACTTGCATTAATGTTTAAAATCATGGTATATGTTTGTGTAAATCATAAGTGAGGGAGATGGGCACATTTAACTACTATGCAACAGGTTTCACTTGCAACTATCCTTTTCTCATTTTTATGTTTGTCAAAATGTTAGCTTGAAGTACTTTACAAGACATTAACTAACATAGGCACATTTGAATAAGTTTATGGTTGCTAATCCTAAAATATCAAACCATTTAAAATCTGCAAATATGTTTAAGAATAATGTTACTTCATTTGGGAGACATAAGATTATTGTAGGTGTGAGCTTCATATCTTAGCAGTACAGCTTGATTTTATTTAGCTTCAATAACTTAACCATATTTTATATTCAGTTTTACTCAATAAAATAAAATACTCTTTTTATAAAACCACTTTGTAGTATGTTCAACACAAGAATAAGGCAAATTCCTTGTTTTTAAAATTTGGTACAGGGTTTCACTACACAGCTCAAACTACTCCTGTCTCAGCCTCCCCAGTGCTGGGATTACAGGTGTGAGCCACCACACCAATTTTCGGTGGCTGGCTCATTGCACCTGGGCCAGGGCCAGCATAGCATGAGGTACCCAAATTGAACCTAGGTCCTTACACCTGCCCTGCTTTAAAGTTATACTTTGGATCAGTATATAGAAAATTTTTCTTAAGATTATGAGTTCTATTCTTTTATTATAATACTTATTCTAATTAATGGGAAAAATTTATATTTAATTTAATTTTATTCCATAAACATTTATATGTATACTCTTTACCTTAGGATCATACTAGTAGCTGAATACAGAGAAAAATTGGACATGATTTTTTTCACAAGAGATTTGTAAGCTGGTAAGGTAGAGAGACATCATCAATCATATTGTTATTTGAAAAGTGCTATATGCATGAGGAAGGCTTTGTCAGCATTCACAGACAGGCCATCAGAGAGATGATTTGTAAAAATGGTGATTTGTAACACATACATTGCAGTCTTAGCAATAGCCACAGAACACCCTAAAACCTGCACATTTGTTATATTAATTGCGAGTAAAATGTATATGTTTTTTCTAGTTAATTGATGATTTCTTTTTTGTTAATGATTTGAAAGGTTGCATCACCATAGCTTGTCCTGCACAGTTCCACATGAAGGTAACTAAGGAGTCTAAATAAAATTGAAGACTCATTCATTGTAAAACCTAGGTCACTATTACAGTTCAAGAACCAGTTTTGTAGGGCTGAGGATGTGGCTCAGTGCTAGACTGCTCCCCTATCATGCATAAAGCCTTGGTTTATATCCCCAGTAGCTCATGGTGAGTAGTGACAGTGGGTTCTCTGGGCCTGCAAACCATAAGTCTGTGGTACAATGCCTGCCTGGTTCACAAGTGCAAAATTAATGATTTAGATACTAACGTAATGGGGCAACAATGTCATCATGCCCCATTTAAAAATAACCAAATAGGGCCAGCCAGATAGCTCAGCAGACTAAGCATCTTCTAATCCCATGACTGGGGTTCCATCCCTGGCATGCTATGTTGGCCCTGCCCCCAGGAGTGCACTGAGATGGCATGGTGGTGCACGCTTGTAATCTAAGTGCTTAGGAGGCTGAAAACAGGAGGATCACTATGTGTACTAACATGCTATAGATCCTGTACTAAACACATTTTAAAAAATAAAAATAACCAAATAATGACAGATCCTAGTCATCTGGTATATGTATATATTTGGCAGGTAACAATTATTGTTAAAACTATTGTCCAACCATGTAACTATGTATTACATAATTTATTGTCTATATGAGGACAGAAGCATTAGGAAAATGCAGTCAGAAGGCAAAAAGACCAAGAACCACATAAGCAAAACCGTATTCTATAGAACTTTTCTAGGTATTAATGGAAAATTAGACTACTAAGTTAAGAAAAGGTACTAATTTGATGTTGACATTTAATTGCCTTTAGCTATATTCCATTAAAACTGAAGATTCTCCTACAAAGCAGATGTCTGTATATTTGTTTGAGTCACGGGCCTAGCAACAGATGAGACTACTGTGTATTTAACTGAGAAATGATTCATTAGAATAGTGAAAGGACTTACTCTTGGCATCTTTGTTTGGCAGATGTTTTACACGTAATGTATGGAGGAGGAAAGCCTCCCTAAATTACAACTTATAAATAACCCACATATTGTTATTATGTGATACAACCTTTATTTTTTGCAGTTATTTTAGTTTTTTAGCATTAATTGACCTTTATAAAAGCTAGAGGATTCTGGGAAGATGGAATATAAATCACTACAAGCCTACTTAGGCAACAGTTATATTAGTAGATTCAACTCTGATGCAACTATCTGGATATTCTAGAGTATACTGAAGATATGTGAGTTTCAGAGGATGGCTTAGATATAAACTACAGTTGATTTCAGTTTCAATTTTAACATTTGTCACAGTAACTACCTATCCTCCATCCAAGCTCTCAGCTGTGCAGATGTTTTGGAGCAACATATACATAGCTGGTGGGATCCAGATGGACACAAAACACCCTGCTCCCAAATGTCAGGGAGTTGTGCTCTAATAATGATGACTGATGACTGTGGTCACAGAAGCACAAAGGGGTGGGCTTGGGAGATAGTGTTCACATACTTCTCTCTGCTCTTTTATGGAGGCTATTAAAAGGGGTATTTGAAGCACAACTTTTTTTTCTCCTTTTTTCTTTTTTCCTTTCCCATTGAGAGTCTAACATGAAAGAGTAAGATATTCAAAACAACTGCATATATGGAGAATGTTAGAAAGTTCCCATGCACACCCAGAGGAAGGCTTGGATTCAGAGACAGTCTTAAATATATACCCCAGAACAGTCTTTTTAGCCCAGAAACTAAGAAGAAGAATAATGAATAATAAAAAAACCCAGCAAACTATAAGAAGCAGAAAGCATATGATTTCCAAAGCTACTACACTATTAGATTTTAAATGTGCAGTTTTGAATCAAAAATCAAAAGGCATGAAACAAACAGGGAAAAGAAAATTAAAACAGATCACTGAAAACGGTTATCTAAAAGGCAAAAGACTTGCGTTTTTATTTTTTTTTGAAACAGAGTCCACTGTACATTCCCAGCTGGCCTGAAACTTGCAGTGACCCTCCTGTCTCAGCATTCCAAGTGTGGGGATATATGCATGCTCCAAAATGCCTGGCTAAGGCAAAGATTTTAAATTAATTGTCTTAAAGGTATTCAAGATTTCTCTTCAGAAAGTAAGGTACCAGAAGACAGGGGGCCAGTATGCTCAAAGTTACAGAAGAAAAACTGTTACCACAAATCCAATATCCAGCAAAATTGTTCTTCAAAAATTAGGGAGAAATTAAGGCATTTCCAGATAAAAGCTGAAGGAGTTTATTGCTACTCTACTTGCCTTTCACAATAGAATCCTACAAGCTAAAATAAAGGGCACCAGATAGTAACTTGAAGCTCTGTGAAGAAATAAAGATTAAGACGTTGTTAAATAAAACCACATGTTGCAACTATATGTTGTCTACAAGGGACTCATTTCAGATGTGAAGACATAAACTTATGAAAAAGGATATTTCATGCATAAGGCCATTGAAAAAGAACAGATACTGTTACACTAATGCCAGAAAAAATATATATTATGATAAAATGATTATAAAAGAGAAAGAAGAACCTTGAATATTAAAAGTTGACTTTTAGGAAGATGGTGGGGTGGTAAGCAATAGCTTCTCTGAGATTTGGTTTCTGGATGCTGGAATATACGAAGAAGAGAAGAAAGAGGTAAGTAGATCCCTGGGACCCATCCTGATACTGGGATGAAGTGGAGCCAAGTTCAAGTTGGCAGGAGGTACACAGAGCATTGCTGGCTGAGCAACTTGGGTTCCAGCCTGAACAACGCAAATTCCAGTGTAAACTTCAGAGAAACTAAAATGCAGGTTTGCTGGATTATCCATTGCCCCTCTGTAAATCTCCTAGTTTGTGGGATTAGTCAACATGTATCTGGGCTCTCTCTGCCCACTCTGTCTACCAATAACAACAGAGATATACTCTGTGATAATATCTCTCTCTCCCCTAATTGTGCTTGTTTTTATATGAGTGTGAATAATGTTTCAAGTTTTTCATTGTTATTGTTTTTTCTGTTCTTAGTCTCATCTTCTCCTGGTCTCTTTTCCTCCTGTCTTTTTCATCAGTTTCTCAAAGCTTGTGAAATCTTCCTTTATCCTCCAGTCTTGCTTCTAATCTCTTTCCTTTATTGTAGCTCTCTATTTATCTACCTTAACCCCTTTTAAAGTTTCACCACTAGGGCCAGCCAAATACCTCAGGGGTTTAAAGCACCTGCTTAGGCTGGCCAGGGGGTTGATCTGCAGGCCTACCTTGCTGGCCCCACCCCTGGGGTGCACTGAGATGGCAATTGAAATTGGACTTGGTGGTGTGCCCCTGTAATCCTAGCATTTGGGACACTGTAGACAGGAGGATCACTATGAGTTCAGTCTACACAGTGAGACCCTGTAGACCCTGTCCTAAAATTAAAAAATAAATAAAGTTCCACTGCTGAGAGTAAAATCACCATATCAAGAGCATACTTTACAAAGATGAACAATGTGAGACTCATAGGCATCAATGAGAAGGAAGGAGTCAATACAAATGAAATAAAAAGAATATGGGCAGAAGTAATAGCAGAAAACTTTTCAAATACGGGGCAACAATCAATAACCGAAGCATATGTAACTCCACATAACATCAACCCCATTAAAACCACTCCCACACATAACCAAGATCCCAGAAATTCAACACAGGAACAGTATTCTAAAAGCTGCTAAAGAAAAGAAACAGATCACATTTAAAGGAAGACCCATCAGAATAACAACAGATTTCTCTTCACAAACCATCAAGTCAAGAAGAGCATGGAGCAAGGTACTTCAAGTCTTGCAAGAAAACAAATTGCAACCCAGACTGATATACCCTGAAAAACTCTTTCAAGTATAATGTAGAAGTAAAATACTTCCATGACAAAGAACAACTAAAGAATTTCATAATGACAAGGGTAAGCCTACACAGACCACTAAATGATGTTCTAGAGAGGGAGCAAAGTGATCACAACGCCATGAATGAGAATGGAAAGAACCCACCAAATAGGGCAAACAACTAAACACAGGAGAATAAGAAGTATACAGTAGTAGTCTTTTAGTTATTCTTTTGCATACATCAGCAAAATATTTCCATCAACACACTCTACAAATGGACATCTCTTGTACCCTATGAGTGATGAATCCATACAGGTCTACAGGGTGGATTTCAAGGAAATAGCTGTAGTTCAGTCCCACAGGTGACATCTAGTCACCAGTAAATGTCATGATCATTATCCATATCCACAATACACTAGAACTTTGTGTGATATCCTATCCCCAAACTGTCAGAAGTGATGGTCATTTATTTTTCATTCCAGTATTTATCTTATGTTTTATTAGTATTTCTTTACTATCATGAAAAGTTTTTCTTTGTTCAGTTGTTTTGAAACACTTATTTTTAGTTTTTAATTTTCTGAATGTTGCTTAATCTTAATTTTTGTTTTAAGATTTTACTGTATCTTTTTTTTTAATTTTTTAATTTTTTTAATTTTTGTTTTATTGAAGTACAAATATCAATGAGACAGTTTTAAGATACCTTGACAAGATGGATTTGATAAATTAATACATTGCAAACTGTTTTCATAATGTTTTGGTATCTTAGAAGGTGCATACATGATATTATACTTACAGACATTATTATATCATATGTCTCTTATCAGTAAATAGAGTGCAGCTGTTTGCGTATCTTATTTTTTATACCTGAATTACATCAAAGGTTCAATAATTAATACTTTCTACCTTGTTATTTTCCTAGTGGTTGTCCATAGTACTAGAAGCTGACATAATATCCTGTCCAACCACCATTAGTGCAAATCTTGCCTCTCATAGAATTATGTAGAAGCACAGCGTTATCTATCCCAACTGTACTGTCCATACACACACATCATGATTCTTCCTTTCTATACTCTTTCCTTTGTCTACACCTGTCAGAGATGGGCACTCCATTGTCATTCAACTAACTTAGGTGCTTGAACTCGACAACACAATCCAACACAGTCCAGCATTCCACAACAAGGGTGAGTTATCTGAAGAAGTTGTCGACCATAGCCATTTACAGCTCAACTTAATATTATGGCCCTGCGATGTATACTTCATTTTTATACTTTTCTGCTGGATGGTTAAGACCTAGATGGAGCAAGACTTATATACCAGCACATGTACTTTATGTTTCTTATGAGGTCAGTGAAGTCCCCTCAGGGTTTATCTTGTAGTCCTGTACCTTATTCTGTAGATCCTTTGTCTGTGTCATCCATGTGGATGAGTCATGGCCAATGCTTGACCAGTTTTCTCTCTGTGAGAGCCTGAGAGAAAGTTTTCTCTCCATGTGACTCTCCCCAGGCACACTATAGAACTTCGATCTCTTTCCTCTGTGGCCCCATAATCTCCTTGTTCAGAAAATTTGGAGCTCAACTGAGTTTCATGATGTTACATTACAGGTTCTCCTATGTCCTGAGTCTTCGCTGACCTTGAAAGGCTAGGGCCAAAATGTTGGCTGGCCTGTGGCTTTTCCATTTCTCCAACTTTGATCTGTGAACTTAGGTTGTTAACCATCCAGATAGAAACTTTTTCTTTTTTAATGAATTTGAATAGCAGTTTTTGTTTGTTTGTTTGTTTTTGTTTTTCTGGTGGAACCAGGAATTGAACTCAGGCCCTTGTGCTTCCCAGGGAAGCGCTTATTCCACTGAGCCATTTCTCCAACCCCTATACTGTATCTTTGAATTACAATTTGTCTAAAAGTCATCGTATATCTTCTCCTATATTAGAAACTTTAAAAAGTATATTTCCATATTCTGTTGACTTTATATTACTTCTTCCCTGTCTTTTATACACACATACACACACATATATGAAAAAAAAAAATGTGTATAACCCAACAAAAGATTGGTACTGTTTCATAGAAATCTTCAATGACCTTTCAAATAAGAGTTCATCTAATATATTTTATATAGTACTGCATAACTATCACTTTGAGAGCTCTTTATTGTTTATCTAGGAACATACTGCAACTTCTCTTGCCTTTTGAATTATGTTCTTTGTTATTTCCTATATGCTACATCTGGAGGTATTAAAATATTTTAAGTTTATATAAAATAAATAAATAAAAATTAAAAAGAGCATAATCTATATAATTTTCTGGTTTCTTTTAGATTGTTTTATAACCATGAATCTAGTTTATATAGTTAAAGATGGTAAATTAACAGTTACTACAGTTCATCATTTTCTAGGCTGTTTTTGATGCTGTTATTAATGATTATACTGCTTTAGCCACAGTAACATAATTGTTCTGGTCAGCTATTCTTCCAGGTATGCCAAGCCTGAGAATTCCAAAAAAATATTATAGGTCAGTGTCAGAGAAGCAGGGGCTGAGCTAAATACACAACAACTTGTCATCTTCAGTAAATTGAAGAGGTAGGATCTTGCAGCAGACTAAAAATTCAAAATCTGGCTATACCTGGAAGATGTCTGGGAAGTAGTTATTTCCTAAGGGTTATGGGTGATAGCAATAAACTTTGCATCATAAGCAGCTTAAAGACATCAATGCAGGAGTTAAACTAAAAAAGAAAATGGAAGACACAAAAATAATATGCAGATCCAGACATCCAGATCACCAAAGGTAAAGCCAGGGGACCATGTGGTGGAACATTTCAAAAGCCATGCACATGGACTCTCTGAAATGCTAAAAGCAAAAGTAACAAAACAGATGAAGAAGGTTCTAGAAATAAATGAAGTCAAAAATAATTTCTCATAACACAGATGGTAAAGGACATAATGAATCTAGATACCTATTAAGAAAAAAAACAGAAGACATTAGGATAGTGATAGAAAATATGAATGCCCAATGTAGGAAAGACAAGGCAGGAGGCATCACAATTCCTGACTTGAAATTATACTACAAAGCCACTGTGATAAAATCAACATAGTATTGGCATAGAAATAGACCTGAAGATCAATGGAATAGACTGGAAGATGCAGAGGCATCACTGAACATATTCAGCCATCTGATCTTCGACAAAGGGGCCAAACAAGCCTACTGGAAGAAAGATAGCCTCTTTAACAAATTGTGCTGGAAAACCTGGCTTTCTACATGCCGAAAACTAAAACTTGCACTAAGCTAAAGTCAAAATGGATTAAAGATCTAAACATTAAAACAGAAACATTCAGTCTCCTGGAATAGAAAGTAGGAGGCACTCTTGAAGACACAGGGGTAGGTAAAGAGTTCATGAACAAACATATATTTGCACGGGAAACACTTGAAAGAATCAACATCTGGGATCAACTCTTCTTGAGTTTCTGCATGTCAAAAGAAATTATCAACATAGTGAAAAGACAACCCACAAATTTCGAAAAACTCCTAACTAATAAGCAATCAGACAAGGTCTGCTGTCTAAAATATATACAGAACTAAGATATAACAGGGCCCTCAAATTTAAAGACCCAATTCAGAAATGGGCATTTGAAATGAATACACACTTCTCAAAGAACGAAATTAAAGAATCACATAAATATATGAAAAAATGCTCCACATTGCTAGCCATCCATGAAATGCAAATAAAAACAACCCTGAGATACCATCTCACCACAGAAAGAATGGCTATCATAAGGAAATCAACCAACAACTAATGTTGGAGAGGTTGGGAAAAGGGAACACTTCTCCATTGCTGGTAGACTGGTACAACCATTGTGGAGGTCAGTGTGGAGACTCCTCAGAAAACTAGGACTGGAAATCCCATTCAAGCTAGCTATCCCCCTACTGGGAATTTTCCCAGAGGAACTGAAAATATTATATCATAGTGATATATGTGTACCTATATATATAGAAACACAATTTGTGATAGCAAAATCTTGAAAACAACCAAGATGTCTATCATATGAGGAATGGTTGACAAAAGATGTGGTATTTCTATATAATGGAATATTACTCAGCTATAAAGAATGATAAACTTGAACCATTTATATTGAAGTGGATGCCACTTGAGCATACACTCATAAGTGAAATAAACCAGACACACATACACAAATATCGTATAGTCTTCCTAGTATAAGAAGTCAAAAGAAGAAATATAAATAGAAATGTGCAACAGCAACTAAAAAGAATTGAGTCAGATAGTTAGGGCAAACAACGGCATATGCTGCAGGGTAATGATCAGCTTTTCTTCTGGATGGTTAACAACCGAAGTTCACAGATCAAAGTTGGAGAAATAGAGCCACAAGGCCAGCCAACATTTTGGCCCTAGCCTTTCAAGGTCAGCGAAGACTCAGGACATAGGAGAACCTGTACTGCAACATCATGAAACTCAGTACTGCCCCAAATTTTCTGATCAAGGAGATTATGGAGCCACAGAGGAAAGAGATCGAAGTTCTATAGTGTGCCTGGGGAGAGTCACATGGAGAGAAAACTTTCTCTCAAGCTCTCACAGAGAGCAAACTGGTCAAGCATTGGCCGTGACTCATCCACATGGATGACACAGACAAAAGATCTACAGAATAAGGTACAGGACTACAAGATAAACCCTGAGGGGACTTCACTGACCTCAACAGAAACAAAAGCTATATCTTTTGGTATATAGGGCTTGATCTATCTCGATCTTAACCATCTAGCATAAAAGTATAAAAATGAGATATATAACGTGGGGCCATAATAATAAGTTGAGCTGTAAATGGCTACAGTCAACAACTTCAGATAACTCACTATTATTGTGGAATGCTGGACTGTGTTGGATTGTGTCACCGAGTTCACACACCTAAATTGGTTTAATGACAATGGAGTGCTCATCTTTGGCAGGTCTAGACAAAAAAAAAGGGTATGCAAGGGAAGAATCAAGATGTGTGTATATGAACAGTACAGTTGGGATGGATATGCCATGCTTCTGTGTAATTCTGTGAGAAGCGAGATTTGCGCTGGTAGTGGTTGGAAAGGATATTGTGGCAGCCTCTAGTACTATGGACAACCACTAGGAAGATAACAAGGTAGAAAGAATTATTGAATCTGTGATATAATTCAGCTATAAAAATAAAATAAGGATATAGCTACACTCTTAATTCACAAATTGGAGACATCTGCTATAATACTGTATGTAAATGTAATACCATGTATGCACCTTGTATGATACCAAAACATTACGAAAAGTTTGCAAGGCATTAATTTATCCAATCTGTCCTGATGATTTGTCTTGACACTGTCGCATTGCTATTTGCTCTTCAATTAAATAAATAAATAAATAAAATTTTTTAAGAAAAGGAAAGAAATGGAATCCCTGAGAAAGATTTAAGCAGATAACTAAGATTAAAAATTCTGTTGAAAGTATATGCAGCCGAATGAGCCAGTATGAGGGCAGATTATCAGATACAAAAGGCAAAATAATTGTGGTTAGTGATCATGCAAAGAAAGATTTCTTTAAAATCACAAGGCATCACAAAATATCAATCCAGCAGGTGCTGGATCAAACCCCTGGCCCCTGCACTTGCTTGCAGGCGTTTTAATCTGCTGAGCTATTTGGCCAGCCCTAAAACATACATAAATGGACATGAAAAATCAAATAAACATTGATCCAGTTGTAATGGGAGGGCTGCAACACATCCCTGTTAGAAAGATCAACTAGACAAAACCCAATATCAGAACTAAGCCAAATTTTCAACAAGTGGGCTTAGTAATACTCCACAACATCTCAATATAAATTCTTCTTGGTTGCATAAAATAGAGCACATACTACCTCATAGAACATACTTAAGAAGATGGAAAGTAATTGAAATTATCCCTGGTAGATTATAAGACTATAGTACAATGAAATTAGAATTTGATTAAAGCTCCTGCAAGCAGGCACAGGGGCCAGGGGTTCAATCCCTGGGCACACTGAGATGATGATTGAGACCAGGTGTGGTTGCACACGCCCATAATCCCAGCTCTTGCGAGGCTGTAAATAGGTATATCACTATGAGTCTGATCTAATAGTGAGACCTTAAATGCCCTGTAGACCCTTTCCTAAAAATACCAAGAAAAACATAAATCTGACTAAAAGCCCCCAGCAGTAGCCATACTGCTGCTCAATAGTTGGCTGCTTTGCAATTACTTCTGAAAGATTAATCAGTACATCATATTTAATTTCAGTCTCAGGTGAAATCTCTGGACATGAGCAAAATGCAGACAAACTTTTTGCCAAGCCATAACACAAATGTTGGAGTCTTAACAACCAATGTTGTCTCTTCTCAGCCTGGTCTTTACAGGCAGGCTTTCTATCAGCCTCCTGATCCAAGCTCTCACCAGCATCTCCCATCCAGAACAGCCGAAGCTGTTTCAGCACCTCTCTTGTAGGCAACATTTCTGAACCTTTCCTGTTTCTTCCTATAAGCCATTCCCAAAAGCTTGTAATCTACATGGTCAAGTTTAGTCAAAGCAACAATCCCACTTCTCTGGTATTCTTCTGTCTGTTATTCTTCTCTCCTTGCAACTTTTCATTGCAGAGGCAAAGAACAAGAGAGCCAAAAGGAGCGATAGAATCTCAGGCAGCTAGCTAGCCTCTCTTCTCTCCTCACATTATAATGAAAATTACCTGCCCCAGGGCAAGTGCAGCATCCACACCCATTGCTGTTTTGCCCTGTCATGTGCTACCTGCCTTGGAGCCAGCTGAATATGAACTGAAACCTCCACTAACTGAGCTAAATAAACCTCCTTCCTTCATTGTGTTTATTGGGTATTTGTCCCAGCAATGAGAGAAAAGCAGCTGAGACACACAGAAACAACTCCAAACAACTCATCTTTGACAAAGGGATAAAATGCCTTCACTGGAAGATAGTTTCTTTCATAAATGGTACTTGAAAAATTGGCTTTCCACATGCCAGAGATTAAAACTGCATCATATCTCACCATGCAGTAAACTAAAGTCAAAATGGATGAAAGATCTAAATATTAAAATAGAACTAGCAAAAGAAATCAACATAGTAAAGAGAGAACTCTTTGTGAAAAAAAAATTTGCCAAATATTCCTCAGATGAAGGACTACTATCTGGAATATATGAAGAACTAAAAAGAATATCCCCCCACACTTAAAGACCCCATCCAAAAATGAGCATCTGAAATAGACACAATAAATAGACATGGCAAATAAATGTATCAAAAAATGATCATCATCACTGATCATTCAAGAGATGTATATTAAAACAACACTCTGATTTCATTTCACTTGAGAAAGCATGGCTAGTATCAAACTAACCAATAACAAATCCTAATGAGGCTGTAGGAGGAGGAAATCCTCTCTCCTTTTGGTGGGAGTTTAGACAGGTACAACCACTGAGGAAATCATGTGTACATTCCTCAAAAACAAACTAGAGGTTCCATCTGCCAGCTGTTCCCCTTCTTTGTATCCACCCAAAAGAATTAAAAGCATTATACCACAGTGACATATGCACACATCCATCTTTGTAACTGCAAAGTTTGTAATAGCTGTATCTTGGAAACAGCCAAGATGTCTACCAGCCGGTGACTGGATAAAAAAGTTTGTTTTGTTTTGTTTTTTTATACTATGGAATACTATTCGGCCAAAAGACAGGTAAGTTGAGACATTTCTAGGTAAATGGATGCGCCTTGAGACCATAGTCTTAACTAAAGTAAGTTGGGCACTCATGTAAATACTGCATTGTTTCTCAGGTGTAAGTAATCAAAAATGTGAGTAAAGACCAAAATATTTAATAGATATTGGAAACTGGAAGAATATGGGCAAAGAGCAAGGGAAACAAGTCGGGGGGAGGAAGGAACAAAAAAGAATAAAGGAGAAAGGCTGGAGAAATAGTTTGACAATCTGAGCACCTACCTGGCAAGCACAAGGTCCAGAGTTCAGTCCTCAGTACCATATGCCATACTGCTCCAGAATCCCAGACATGCCTTGCCAGCGTTGAAACTTGACACAGTGATGCATGCCTGTAATCCGAGCACTGGGGAAGCTGAAACAGGAGCACCACTGTGAATCCAAACTGTGAAGTGAGACCCTCTTTCAAAAGAATAAATACATAAATACAGGAGAAAAAATTGAAACAAGGCTTTTGTAAATTAGGGGAAGAGAGATTAGAGGGAGGGGAGGGGATTGGGAAAAAATGAAATAAGATATATCATGTGCAGGTAAAAATTTCCTACATCACATATGATCATTATATATATATAAAATAAAAATCATGTCCCAAGGGAAGAAAAACATATTGAAAGATTCATGTAGCCAGAAGATGTAACAATTATAGTACTATTTTGCAGCTAAACAATCAAAATATATAAATCAAAAAAGAAAATGACAAAAATTAGCTGTGCATGGTGTACATGCCTGTAATTCAATCTACAAAGTAGGCTGAGGCAGGACAATCACATTTGAGAACATCCTGAGAAACTTTATGCGACCCTGTATCAAAATGTATGTGATTTGCAGATATATAACAGTAATAAAGGCTTAGTTAGCAATTTTTAAGGCCTTAGATTCAATCCTCCCATAGGGGAGCGAATGGAAGTGAATAAAAGGATAAAATAGTTCTATAATGGTAGTTGTAGACTTTGTTACCCATTCCAATAACTGATAGAACAACTAGACAAAATATAAGGACATAATGCAACAAGCTAATTGGAACTGAAAAGCATATTCAGAACAATATATCCCAGAGTAGCAGCATACATATTAAATTCTTCATCAGTTTTTTAAAAATATCACACAATGTTTTCATTTGAAGAATGAAAAAGCCAAATGTATACCCACACAATGAAATATTATGCAGCTTCTAAAAGAAAGAAAATTTTCAGTCTTTTATGGATGACATTTGAGAATGTCACTTATGTTCAGTGGAATAAGCTATTCACCAAAAGGCAGTGTGAGTGCACTGAAGTACTATGCTTAGAATACTAGAAATTACAGAGATGGAAAGTAAGGGCTGGGGCAGATGGGGGCTTACTGTCTAATGCGTAGAGTTTCAGTTTTATAACATGAGAGATGGCTGATAGTTATCATTAAATGCCACTGTGAATATGTAATGCTATGGAACTGTATATATACTCTAAGATAGTTTCTATGTAGTTTGCCCTAATAGAGGTATCTTTAAGTTAACACTTCCTAGAACTGTTGCACTTCCAATTTTTATCAATTTTTAAATGCTCTGTATTAGTCAGCTTTCCCATTGGTGTGGCAAAGCATCTCTCTTCAACCCCCAGCTTAAAGAAGGACTTTCATTTGAGCCCAGTACAGATGTTGTAGTCCAGGCTGAGCTGGCACCATGCAGAAGCGTCATGGAGTGGGGTGTGGTGGGGTGAAGCCACTTGAGGAACACTGCCAGGAGAAAGACACCAGGGACCATGTGTTGTCACCAAACTCTATGCTTTCTTTATAAACACCTCCAAACAGCCCTGCTTCCTCAGGATCCACTTATGTCTCTTAATCCAAGCAAGCTTAACCTGCACATACCCATTAAAAAAAATCATAAACTGGATGTGATGCTGCATGCCTGTAATCTTAGCAGTCTGGGAGGCTGAGGCAGGGGAATGGAAAACAAATTAATTCCCGTCTGAGAAGTTTAGCAGCTTGGTGAAAATTATCTCAAAAAAAAGTTAGAAGGCTAAGAATGTAACCCTGGGAAAAGCCCTCTTTTTTTTTCTCTCTCTCTTAGTCTCCTTTCCCTCTTTTGACTGAACTATCTTTGAAGGAAATCATATCCTTCTGATATACATACTTTAGTACTCAACTCTTAAAAAAGGGGGCCAGAGAGATAGCTCAGTAGAATGAGCATTTGCCTGGCAAGCACAAGGTCCTGAGTTCAATCCCCAGTACCACAAAAAAAAAAAAGTGAAAGAGGGAGCATTTTCTCACATATCAAATTAGAGACATTTTTATCCAATCATTCAATCCAATTTTTCCACTGTCTAAAAAATTTTTTTTGGCATTCCTGAAAATTGAACACAAGGCCTTCACTCTGAATTATATCCCCATTCTTTTTTTCTTGAAAAAGTCATTAAGTTGCTCAGACTAGATTTGAACTCAAAATCTCCCTGCCTCAGCATTCCTTAAAGGCATATGTCATCATGCACAGTCCTCTAAAAAGTTCTTTATGCACTTGCTTTGTGAGCACAGATTCAAAGTCATAGGTATAGGTACCCCTCTAGAACCTCTTTTACAGTCTCTGCATATTCTCTCTGGAATGTTCTACAGTGTTTTCTTTCTTTTCTTTTGCTCCTGTGTTTTCTTTAGCTCAGTCTTGTATACTTTCACTTCCCAAGTCATTAGCCGCTAGCTACGTAGAATTGTTGGGCACTTGAATGTGCCAGCCTGACTCGAGATGTGCTGTTGAATGGGAATACAGGCTAGGCGGTGGGGAACAGTGACAGTAAAACATCTCAACCACTTTATATTTTAATATTTTGGATATTTGGGTTCAGTCAGTACATTTTAAAATTAATTTCACCTGCAACTATTGGAAATGTAAAATGTGTGGCCCTGTTGTGGTTCTGTTGGACAGCACTGATCCCCATGCAGTCTATCCTAAGCCAGCCAAGTGTGTCTGTCACCTCAAAGCAAGGTTTGCCCCATCAGGATTCCTAGAGGACTTGGTGACTCATTCTAATTTGAGAAGTGCTGCACATTGTGTGAAGCAGATCCTCTTAACTAAATCCATATCTATCAGACTGGGTTAAATTTTAATTTAGCTTTTGGGGTAATATTCATGCAGTCCAATATTGGGAAGTGCATTGGTTATCTTACAGTTAGTGATTTCTCAGATTCAAGTGTGACAATCCAGTTTCTCCTTTGTGTAAACCATTATCAGCCTTTCATTTAATTGCCTAAGCCATAGATAAATATACCCAAGAAAATTAGTTTATGTAAAATAATTTCCAATTCATATTTCTTCCACACTGACTGGAATTTAGTATAAAGAAATTTTCTTCATGTGGCTATTTGGGAGTTAACTTCAAATATAATTCTTATAGGATTTTATTAACTTTCAGAATAAGATACTGATGTTCTACTTCTTTATAATCATTGCAAATGAAGATATTTTTGTTGCTCTTTCTCTTTTGGAGGATAAGTATGTATTTATAATACATGTAGTATGCTGAATTATGATTTTTTTAAATATTCTCTACAATGTAAAATAGCTTATACAAAATTCATAAATCAAGAGATAACGTCTCTGTGGCAGAGGTCGCCTTAATTCAGATGGTTTTTCCTGGAGTTCAGTGTGCCCTGACGCCCATAGATGGCGCTATTTTGCAGCACACGATGCTCCATTGGGTCAGTCTTGGAGCAGGACATCTGTAGCAATTCTTTGGTCCTTTTCTGTACATTTTTGCCCTTGCCTTGATGGCAAGTCTCACTCTGTTCCAGCACTGTAAAGTCTTCTATGCTATCCAGCAGAGGTTCTTTATTGTAGTTAAATCTGAATTCTTATGTCTTTACTGTATAATTTAACATATTTTCACTTCAGTTTTTAGTTTGAATGGAATTATTTCTGATTTTCTTTGTGTTCCAGTTTGAGAATTTGAATTAAGTTTGATTCATGAGCCATTAGCTCAGTCTTCCTATAAGGCTTGTTGTTTTGATTGTTTTTGTTTGTTCTAGCATTGTAGCAGAAATGTCTACACCCATTGTGCATTCGTATTTTTGTTCCTTTTTTTTAGAGCTGTTTGTCCCATTTTGTACCAAGTGAATCAGTTTCAAGCTGATTTCCTGTGTTCTGACTTGACCCCTTTGTCAAGGTATCCCAGGTTCATCTTGGGATTTTCCTTACTCACATTTGACATTAGGCATTCCTGTAAGGAGTCAAGGTTTACTTTATATTATAAAATAAGAGAAAGTAATGAGCTTTATTTTTTAAAAAATTTGATGTTCTGCCAGGCGTGGTGGTGCATGCCTGTAATCCCAGCACTCAGGAGGCTGAGACAGGAGGATTGTTGTGAGTTCGAGACCAGCCTGAGCTACAAAGTGAGCTTAAAGTCAGGCCGAACTACATAGTGAGACCCTGTCTCAAAAAGACAAAAAAAAAAAAAAAAAAATTTATGTTCTAAATAATGTTTATTCTGTCAATTAAATTCTAAAATTCAGCCAGGGTTGAAAACCACTAGTGCTTTTAGGCTCTTGATTAGAGATCAGTTTTATTTGGGGGGCAAGAATATCTCATAAGTAAATAGGTAAATAACTAATAATTTTTAGATACTTGGATACTTTGGGGGATTTTCTTTGAAATGTTTATTTGGAGAGAAATAATTGCAAAGCTATGTGAAATAAATCTTTAAAGGTCGTCCAGATAGCTCAGCACACTAAAGCACCTCCTTAGGCAGACACAGGGATCAGGGTTTGATCCCCAGCATGCCCTGCTGTCCCCACCCCCCAAGGCGCACTGAGTCAGTGAATGAGAGAGGGTATGGTGGTGTACATCTGTAATCCCAGCACTTGGGAGACTGAAAACAGGAGAATCACTATAAGTCTGTTCTGAGTAGTGAGACCCTGTAGACCTTGTACTAAATAACCTTTATTTTATAACCATGTCTAAAACTAAAAAAAATATACTATACATATAAATTAAGAGTGCTTTCATATAAACATTATGAAAAAGGATATTCATACACCATTCCAGCATTTTTGGATCAAAAAATTTCAAACTTTGAATAAAAAAGTTTAAGGCTTTAAATGGAGTAAAATTTCATTATTTTCCTTGGTATTAAATTGCTTTTGAAACTTCTGTAATATTCTTTCATTTGTTTGACAATATTTATTGAAAATATAGGATGTGTAGGACCCATTCCATGTGCTAGTAACTAAACAATGAAATGATCCCTGCCCTCAGAATGAGCAAGACCAGCAATAAACACATGGCATCTGTGAGATCATCCTGTTTCACCAAAGTAGTTTAAAACAAAAAAAAAGGAAGTACTGTAGTAACTCTGTTATATTGTCATACCTGAGGGTGTTATGGGGTTTAAACTTTCATCTTTAATGATTTTTCCTTTTCTGACTTTCAGAACTCTCTACTTAGCAATTTTTCCCATTACCATAAAATTCTACATTTTAAGTTATAATTGATCCTTTATTTTCTTGAAGGTTGTAGCCTAAGCTTTATTCAATGTGCTATGTGCTTAAGAATTATAGCTCATAGGAAGAGTGATAAGTAGAAAATAACAGAGGTTTACCATAATACTGTCTTAGTTCATGTTTTACCTATAATACATAAAGCTGGGTGGTTTATAAGGAACGGATATTTGTTTGGCTCACAGTTCTGGAGCATAGGAAGTCAAAGAAGTTAGTGCCAGCAGGCATGTGGTAGGAGGCAGCATCCTCTGTCATCCCTTAGTGGAAGGCAAAATGGAAAAAGCAGGAATGACCAAAAGGCCTAAGAAGAATCTTCAAGCCCTTTTATTACTCCATGAATGTGGAACATTAAGGTCTAAACACCTCCCATTCTATTATAATTGATTATTAAATTATGAGACTTACTACAAAGCAACGTAAGTTGTATCACTGGATAGTCTAAAGATCTTAATGAAAGAAATATAAAATGAAATGGACATTGGGAGATAGATATTTTTGATCTTTTGAAATATTTGGATGTAGTGACAGCTTAGGAAGGAAAGGTAAAGAGATGTCAGGTTTTTTTTAGGTTTTTTTTTGTTTTGTTTTGTTTTTTTTTTGACAGGGTCTCACTATGCAGCCCACATTCACAGTGATCCTCCTGCTTCCTGCCTCCCTAGGGCTGGGATTACAGGCGCACGCCACCACGCCCGGACTCCATCCCGGCTCAGCACACCTGAAGGGGGGGCGGGCGCAGTATGCGGAACCAGAAATTGAACCCTGCCCGCTGCACTTACCTAAGTAAGAGCTTAGTCTGCTGAGCTATACCGCCGGCCCTGAGATGTCAGGTTTTGAATATTTTTTCCTAATAGTGTAGCCTGGGACTTTGCTATTTCAGTAACTATTTTAGCATTAAAAGTATTAGAATTGGCCTCATAATAGTCTGAATTACGTAAGGACTGGAGAAATGGGTCTGAAGCTGGAGCCAGCTCAGTGGTAGCATGCATTTTAAAAAAGCATCTGGAAAGAGATGGGCTGGAGCCCTGCAAGGGAGTGGTAGCAGGGCCTGCAGGAAGGACCCTGCTGATACACTCTATTCAGGACCCTTCCTGCTACCATGAATAAATGGCTTTGTCTTTCTACTCTATATGCAAATCTCAGGGATGTGTTTCACCCTAAGTTAGTGCGTTCACAATGTGTTCTGAGAAGGCCTGCTGGAGGGTTCTCCAAGAGCCTTTCTCTACAATGGCAAAGTGATGGCCACAATTTACTACCACCACATTCCTCACAAAGATGAAAAGTAGATCCTTCCCAGATAGAAACCATAACAACTCCTTACACTGAAAATCTCATACATTCTTTTACAAAGGAGTAGGCAGCTATCTGTAGAAAATTGTAGCATTCGGATTTCTAACATAAATGTTTAAAGATACCATCTTAATTTGTCATTAGGAAAAAAAAATTCTCTGCAGACGACTGTTAAAACTTTTGTGAAATTTCAGGATTTTTTGTTCATTTTGTGAGATACGAAAGTTTTCAGACAGAATGTATGATAAATTAGAGATGGTTCAATTACTTATCATTAACCAATTTCTCTCAGTTCCATTTTCTCATAGGTAACACATTTTCTTTTTCACTTCCTGCTCTGAGTACTTCCTCAGTCCTTTATGTCACTGAAATTATTTTCCAGTGATTTTCACTTGAAACCATCAAAAGAGGGAATGTGTCAAAGAAAAAAAATCTACTAAAACTACCAAACATAATGGTATGTTTTCCTAAGCTGGGCATGGCATGGTGGTGCACACCTGTAATCCCAGCACTTGGAGTTCTTTTTGGTTTGGGGAAGGTTTTTTGACATCAAGAATTGAACTTAGTAGTTCCGCCAAACAAAACAAAACAAAAACAAACAAAAAAAAAATTGAACTTAGGACTTTGCACTTGCCAAGCAGGCACTGAGCCACTGATTTCTATCCTCTAACCAATTATCTTTATTTCTGATTTATATGATCTTTCCACAAATGTTAAAGTATTTATAAAGATTTGTTGTTTTCATTGTGAAGCACTAAAATACTTATAATTATTTTAAATCTTAATTTTTTCCACTGAAATGAAATTGTGCCAACTAGCCAAAAACAATATTTGAAGGGCATACATTATTACTGGCTTTTGCCTACTTTACTTTCTATATATAATTCTGAGAGAGAACATAGTGCTTTTACCAGATAATATTTTAATTTGAAGACAGTGGGACAAATGTTTTTTTAAAAATTAACTTTATTGGTACATTTTAGATATACATAGTGATCATATCCATCATAAGGAATTTATATCTGTATGGAATATATCTTGATTCTTTTTTCCTCAGATCCCTCACCTTCCTTCAATGCCTTTTCTCCTTTGTATTTAAAAAAAAACCTTTGCTTCCATTGTTTACTTCTATTCTCTTTTTCTTGTCTCTTCCATCCTTTCCCTCTCTGTCCTCCTTTGTTCCCCTTCTCATTTTCCCATTTTCCCATTTTCCATTATCTATGATACATTTTGATCCTTAGGGTAAATATTTTTAACATATATAGATAGCATGTCTAATCTGAAATATCTACCAGCAACCTGTTGGAGGCATATAAATGTGGAACTGTTAAAATCATTATGAAAAGAGGGGTATGCACGCTGATTTTCTTTTAGAAAATTATACTGCCAGCACCTTATACTTTATTTAGGGCATTTAAAAAGTAACATAAGAACTTTTCTCTTGTTTTGGTTTTGTTATACATAACAACTTCCCACAAGTAATATAAACATTATTTATTATACATATAATAAACTAAATTTCTTAAAGAATTTTGTTTATAAATTTTCTTTAACTATAAAATCAATCATTGAGTTACTTGACAATAATCAATTGGCGAAATAATCCTTTTGCAAGTTGTTATTAACAAATTTTCTATAAAACCTAAAACCATGAATTGTTAGAATGGCTCCATTCTGAAGTTAAAATATTTCCAGTAGATCAGCATGTTGCCATTTATTTAATCATCTTCATAAAGATTTATTAGTGATCATTTCTGTCAAGAAATGTTATGGGGTTCCCATGGATTAATATTTTTATGTACTTTTTTTTCTTTTTTGAGACAAGGTCTCATTTTGTAGTTTAGGCTTGAATTCACTAAGTAGCCCAGGCTGGCCTTGAACTCACAACAATGCTCCTGCCTTAGCCTCCTAAGTACTGGGATTATAGGTATGTGCCCTCACCATACCCAGCTGTACTTCTTAAGCATTTCATTTTAATTGATTTTTTAAAGTTTCATTATTTTTATAGGTTGTTTCTAAATTTTGAAGCTAAAAAAATAAAACACATGGAATCTCCTTTCTCTTCTATTTTAACTGCCATTTAATAGCCTGTATTTTCTGGGTATCACCATTGTTTTTTAATTAAAATATAAAAGTGCTGCTTGGAATCTGTAGTCTTTAGAAATATTCTCTGTGGAACCAATTGAAAGTTTGAATTTCAACAGTAGCGATCTGTTGTCACCAGTAGAGAAAGAATGAAAGGTACAGATAGATTGCATGAAAAAATAATCAGTGGTAGTCCCAGCCAGCTTCTGTGTAGTTTGTCCACAGCCTGCTGACATGCCATTTTTACAGTATTACGGGGAGCCTAAACTGATACCATTAGGTTCCTCTGCCATTGTAGAACAGTGAAGACAAAAGCACTCACCATCTTAATATTCACAGGACTGTGTTAAAGAATAATGATTTAAGATCAAGACAAGAGTTAACTGCCCACCTCACCAACCAGTGGCCTTCCCCAGGAGCTCTGGATGCCAGTGCTGTTGCCTTGGATACGTTGCTTTACCGAAAACACAATAAACAGTGGTATGAGTAAGTGTAATACTTTTTTTTCCAACTAATTACAAATTCACTTGTCCCAAAACATGTGGCAATCCACATTATTGTCTCAGTTATTCTTCTGAATTTATTAAAACAAAGATAGATTTAGGACTACTTTGGTAAGGTAACATTAAAACAGAATTTGTTAACATTTTTGAAGCCAAGGCACTCTGGGGAAGTAAAATATCTGAGAGATTCTTATGCAGTGTTACTGTACCAGCTAGTCCTTCAGTGATGTATAGGAGCTTGTATCTAAGGAGCTGCTTACTTTTCAATTCTAGCTTTGAAGTTACATTTGCCTAGAATTAGTTTTCCTCTTTGTCAGGAAAACATTAAATGCCAACTCATGAAAAGATGACAGATATATACTTGTTCTCTGTGGTCTAAAATCATTCTGTTTACTCTTAATAAAACTAATTTTTACAGAGTATAATATACATAATCACTCCACCTGTGTGCACAGATCCTTTTGCTGTTTCACAGTCATTAGTTACAGTGCCTCAGCACTGAGTTGCAAAATCTTAGGTATTTGATATTAACAGAGTAACTAACTTTTGCACTTTTTTTTGACTTACACATCAGAATCATTTGTTTACCCTAAATTTTTCTGTCTTCAGCTATATTTCTGTCTTCTGTTTTTCATGGCACCCTTTCCTTCTGTCTTCTGTTTTGTTCCCTCCCCTCTTTTGTCTCTTTCCCTCCCTTCTTGGCTTTTTTCTGTCCTTTATCCCCTTCCCATTGTCTGCCTTCTTTTTCTTTCTCTTTTAAAAAGTCCTTGTTTTTAGATTTCTCTGACAGAGCCACATTCTTCACACCTGTGCTGTTAGGGTGCCTTTTGTAGGTAGTCAGTACATATTTATCTAAGTGATGTCTCAGATAGTGCTTTTGTTCTTTATCAAAAATAGAATTCAAAATATGTCTGGCTTTTTATTACTTTATAATTGACAGGGGCTTTATTGCTTTTATTTATTTCATTGAGTAGTAAAGGTGAGCAAATCATTCGTGAAATAAATCAGTAGTACTCTTCAATTGCTAAATTATGTTTCAGCATGTAATTCAAAATGACTTTGGATATTTCATGTATTTGGGACCTAGTTTTTACATACTCTTGTGAAGTGTTTTTTTTTTTTTTTTTTTTTTTGGAAGAACTGGAGATTGAACTCAGGTCCTTGCACTTGCCAGGGAAACACTTATTCCACTGAGCCATCTTCCCAACCCTCTCTTATGAAGTTTTTGAATATTAGAATATATTTCACTATACTTTTGTGTCATAAAGCTAAGTATCGAACATACCTGTAATCCTAGCACTCACAATGCTAAGACAGGATTGTTTCAAGTTTGAGACCAGCCTGAGCTACAAAGTGAGATCAAAGCCATCCTGAACTGCATAGCAAGACCTCAAAGTCAAAAAACAAACAAACTTTTGTGTCATGGAAACAAAGAGTATTCTATTTCTGAATTATGATTGAAAAATAGATTTTATAGTAATACTTTATATACTTTACAGTGGTACCTTGATTCATGAACGCTTTTGTTTGCAGATCATTTGGTTCATAAACATACATTCAGCAAGATTTTGTTTTTATTTGAAAATTTGCATAGGGTGACAACAACAACCACAGCCATCTTTCCCAAACAAATATGAACTTGGCCATCTTTTCCAAATTATGTAGAACAAATTAAGTTTTTGAACCAAGGTACCACTTTCTATATAAGAACATGAGATGCTCATGCTTTAACTGTGAGAACCTTGTAGCAACATTAAATCTTGGTCAGTTAAAGGACTGTGCCTTTCCAATTGTAATATCCACAGTATCCTTCAAGGGAGCCATAAGATATGAATCCTTGTCTGCCTACAAAATTGCCTATTGAGGAGCAAGTAAAGAGCCTAAAGTGGAAAATGTATCTCTAGTTTGCCCCTCTGTATATTTAAGATATAATTGGGGCTGGGGAGATGGCTCAGTGGAATAAGTGCTTCCCTAGTAAGCGCAAGAGTCTGAGTTCAATCCCCAGGTCCACAAAAAAAAAAAAAAAAAAAAAAAAAAAATATATATATATATATATATATATATATGTGTGTGTGTGTGTGTGTGTGTGTGTGTGTGTGTGTGTGTGTGTGTGTGTGTACATACATGTGTATATGTATATATGTGTATGTATATGTTGTGTATGTGTGTATATATGTATATATGTGTATGTGTGTATATGTATATGTGTATATACGTATATATATGTATATATATATAGAGAGAGAGAGTAGTATAATAGCAGCAGAAGTAATTGCAATCTCAGAGAACTAGGCAATCTCAGAAAACCAGGAAAACTGCTCATTATGTTGAACACATGCCCAGATTTTATGCATGATTTAATGACTCCATTAGCTTAGAAGGAGTATGTCTTCCTGTCTCACATTCTCATTTAATGCCCCTGTCAGAAAAGGTTCAGAGATTTCTGCTCAGGAATAGAAACAACAAACTTTTCTAGACTAATAGAGAAGCAAAGTAGAGAAGTTATCTGAGTGCTAGAGTTAAGCACTGGCCTTATTTGGGCACAGAGTGAAGAGGCATTTATCTTAGACATGTTGTGATCAGTTGGCTGCCTGTGAACAGCTGAAGGTGGGATCCTTGTTATAAAAAATATACACCTGAATTAGGTTTCAGTTTTTTTCTGTGCTGTGAAGTTACAGTTTGTTCTAGGAACTCAAAGTGATATAGCCTTACATTATTGGCCTTCCAGCTATTTGAGTATAGTCCACTGTTTCAGAGATATTTCAGTCTTTATATTTCCAAAATTGAGCTATTGGATACTTTGATTCTATTATTGCCTTCTCAAGGAAGGGGGCCTCTCACAATAGAAGTCTATCTTAACTTGCTGTGCTGTTTATAAAATTTTTAAAATATAATTTTTGATTTATATCTTCATTAAGTTAATCTGACAGTATTAGCTATGCTGAACTTTCTATGTTTTCCTTTATTTCAAATATAAAAATGCTGTGTTTAAAAAATAATAGAAATTATAGGCTTATTGTAAAAATTCAACAATGGATATAAAAGGTATAACCAAAATTTATAGTAAAAGATACATTGCTATTAACTTACCTGAAAATGTTTCCCATGGCTTTGAACACACATACATATCATTTTTATTACTTTCTGAAACTGCTCTGGAAGTCCTCATTCATGAGTGTGCTTATAAACTTTGATTTTTAAAAAATACAATGAATGCTACTGCTGAGCACCATCTAAAAAAAAGCAGGCTCCCAAATACATTATCCTGTCTTCACCCACCACATTCCCTGGATCTGGCCCCATGCCAATTCTGGCTGTCCCCCAGAGTGCCAAAAAAGGTAAACATTTTCTATTAATTCAAGATCCCAGGCAGCAACAACAGTGCCAGTTAAAGAAACAAGAAATGGTTTCAAAAACTGCTTCATGGTGCTAGGGAGATGGCTCAGTAGAACAAGCACTTGCCTGGCAAGCACAATCGCCTGAGTTCAATCTTTGGTTCTGCCAAAAAAAAGAAAAAAAAGAATTGCTTCAGGAAGTGGTAAGAACAATGGGATTTGTTAAAAGTAAGGGGGGGGGTATTTTAAAGGGGATTAATGGCAATGTATCCTTTACTATAGTTATTTTTAAACATTTATTCTTTCAGTTAAATAATATATAAAACTTATTTTCTTTATGCAGCATAGAAAAACTGTTTACTTTTTGTTTCAATTAAGTTCTGTTTTGTATCTTTTTTGATATAAAGTATAGGTATCTTGAGCTTCTTAGGTAATTTCATTAGATTTGTCTGTTATGTATGTTACATACTTGATTAGATTATTGCCTAACTTACATATTCTTATCCCGAAGATCAGATTCAGTGTCATATTTGTATTTTCCTATAGACTTTTAAACTTATCTTTGGTATTCAATTTGGTTATGATAGCTAGGGATATAGCCCAGCAGCATAGTGCTCTCAGTTCCAAAAAAGAGAGAGAGGGAAAAAATTGGCTGTCTTACATTGTAAACTTATGAGAATCACGGGCTGTTGTATACCCTTCATGATCCATTATTTAGGCTTTTAGTTTTTATTAATGACTTTTCCTTCAAATATATTAGGAGTCCTTCCAATGTGTATCTAAGCACTTTTAGGATAGGAGTCTCTGAAGCACTGAGGGTGCAACAAATATTCTTCAGCTTGTAAGTTGGGCATTGACCCAACTCATATGTGTCCTTCCCTATCAGACTTTCCTTCCATCCTTCTCTTACTTCAATGGATTAAGTAAATAGAGACATTCTGCTATAAGAAATGATTATTTGCTTCCTTAAATATATTCTCTGAAGAAAAGCAAGAACAAAAATAACATCTCCATTTTCATGCATGTGCCACTATATATGCAGTTAGCATGCATCTGTTTTTGTTTTCTATATGTGGATAACACCCATGTCCTTCTATGTATCACACTGTACAAAAACTACCAGATAATGTGTATAATAGTGACTGCAATAAATGACAAAGACTATCCATACTATTATTTCTGATCATTGATATAAAATGTAAACTTTTAAAACATTAACCAGTAAGTAGCTTCGGGTCTCTTACTCAATTTTCTTTTTTACTTTTTTTAATGTATTTAGTACAGGGTCTACAGGGTCTCCCTGTGTAAATTGGACTCTCAGTGATCCTCCTGCTTTTAGCCTCCCAAGTGCTAGGATTATAGGCAGGTGTTATCACTCCCAGTCTCAGTTTTCTGTTGATTTGCCTTTTTTAGTACTCAGTTTCATGTATGTGAGTGTTTATTTTTAAGTGATTTTATAATATTTAAATAGACATTGACTATACGGTAGTAGATTTTCTTATATGTCTACTCATGACATAACTCTTACAAGTTTTAATTTAAAATATACTTTACAGGGTCCAGGGAGATGGCCTGAGTTCAATTCCTGGTTCTGCCAAAAAAAAAAAATAAAATAAAATAAAATATACTTTACAATGTAATGGCATATATTAAACTATGGTTTTATATATTAGTCAGAATGTATAATGTATTTTTGGCTTTTCTTTTGATTAAGTTAAGCGATGTTCTAAAAATTAATGAATAAAAAAATAAATGTTTCATAATAAGAGTATTAGTTTATACAGTATGAATCATTATTTTCAAAGTATTTGCTCAAAGTATAAGACATAGACAAAAAATATCGCTTACAGAGAAGAAACAGACAATAGCACAAAATGAGTCAAAATATCTGTGTGGCCTTTAAACACAGAGCCTTCGTCAATGGATAGTTTACTGTATAACAAACAAATATTTGTCCTTTGGAGCTGCCAGTTCTGCTGGAAATCAGGTACCAAAAGCACTCTGTGCTGTCCCGAGAGCTGCTAAACTAGTTCCTTTCCTGATGGTGGGCATGCTGCCATCTCACTACCTCAAGCACGGGAGGTAGTGTAAGTTCGCGTCCTAATAATTCTGAATGAAGTACTTAATTTGGGGTTGGAGTTTGTATTATTGCTTCAAATCATCATTTCTTACATGTTTCTCTGTTCATTGGCATTCATGCACATAAATTTTATTCACTAAGTTTAATTGTGACAAATAAAGGGTAGGAAGCTTTGAAATCCCTTTGGATATGGAAGTAAACTATTCTAAAGCGACCTTTCATAGTCACACAAGAGGCTCATTTGGTCTTGCTGTTCTAAGCGCTACTTTAGCAGCATGGTGCCCTCTGTGGGCGGTGGGCCTGGAGGTTGTTGTAGGTGCGTGCTGTCACATTCAGTGCTCCATGAATTCCACGTCCTTTTGCTTTTGAGTGTATTGTTGTTTATAAGTATTTTTATATATGATTTTTAATTTAAAATATTAATGTTTCCTATGATGAAATGAGGATGAGAAGCTTATCTTAAGCTATTAGTTTAAAAAGCAGGCTCCGTCCCACCTACCTCTTGGACAGAAAAATATAATTTGGAAAACCATTGTAGGAAAACACGTGCAACATTTCTCATTGTGCATTAAATTCTTATGGTCCTGCTGTCTGTATCGCTAAAGAAATAAGATTTTACATTCAGCTACTTGGTTATAAAAAAGATTGTGGGCACATCCTGTATATCTAAATTGAACAATGGTACCAGATACAATGATAGATGGGATTTAAGCTGTGTATCATCTATTATCATGTGTAATCAATAAAAGATTTAATTCTCTTGAATGAAAAAGATTTTAATAAAAATCCAAAATTTTAGCATCATAATTAAGTATAGTATTATGTTTTTCATTTTAGCAAATAAGATTTCTGTTCTTTGAGGTTTTCTAATAAAATAAAAGTCAAATCTTTTTTTTATGTTATAGCAAAAATCAGAGTACTTAGAACAAAATTAAGGCCAGGCCATCAGTTTTTAAATCTCATATCCATACACCCAGTTTCCTCTACTATGAAGTAAAGAATAGTAGTAATTCCATCTTCTTAGGGTTCTACAGGAGATTAAATAAATGAAGATATATATACAGTATTATTTATTAGGGAGCAAATGCTATATAAATACTGAGTATCCTTTTGCTACATATTACGTAGTTAATAAAGTGCTATCTACTATATCAGAAGTATCCTGTAATGGAATTTTCTACTACTTAAAAAATATAACTAAGGCCTTTGATACTCTCAACATTTGAAAAGTCAGTGTATTATAAATTGAGAATACCATTTGCTTTGTAAGCAAGTAAAGTTCCATGACCTCACTTCATCTCCTTTCTTAAAAAAGCAAAGCAAATACATACCTGCAGTATATATCCACTATGAAACTCTATAAATTAGTAGATAATAATAAGCACAAAAGTAATTTATACTGAGTACTGTTTTAGTAAACCTGTTTAGGTCTGCCTGCTTAAAATAAGCAATCTAGTTTTAGTAAATTAATATTTTTTTAGTTCTTCATTTTTGATAGTCCTTATATAAAATAACATCTAAATGTAAATATCATGCTATGTTATATATGAACCTTTGATAAATATGTAATTAGCATCATAATTAAGTATAGTATTATGTTTTTTTAATCTTAGCAAATAAAATTTCTGTTCTTTGAGGTTTTCTAATAAAATAAAAATCAAATCTTTTTTTTATATTGTAGCAAAAATCAGTGTACTTAGAACAAAATTAAGGCCAGGCCACCAATTTTAAATCTCATATCCATACACCCAGTTTCCTTGCTATGAAGTACAGAATAGAAGTAATTCCATCTTCTTAGGGTACTACAGGAGATTAAATAAACTTAGATATATGCAGTTTTAAACCTTGTTGTAAAGTGAAGGTAGTAATAATTTCATCTGCTTTGGGTG